>JARHVA010004145.1:1420000-1687741 GCA_037957365.1 Torreya grandis | reverse complement strand
CATCTAAATTAACATGTGGTATATTCCCAAAATTTTTAGAGGAGTTATTGGATATTTGACACTTATTTTAATTGATATGACATATGTTTCAATTATGTATTAGGTAATTGAAATAATTTGGTGGGAGCTATAGATTGTGTTGGCAACTGTCAAATGTTAATGAACTTTTCATGTGTATTTACCTGGGCTTCTTTGATTCTATCCCTTGAAATACCTTGTCATTTCCCTTCACCATCACTACCCAAATTACCTTGAAATATTTCACCACTTTCATGATTTTTATGGCCTTACCCTTCCCCACTAGTTTGCCAATGTTCAAGATCAATGTGAAATGAAACGTGTCCTCCCCACAACTCATTGTCATATGAATGGAACACTCAACCTCATTTTCCACCATCACCTTGATCAAAATATAAAATTATTATTGATAAATGATTTTTTCACAAAATATGATAAAGGATTAGTGGACATGGGTTTCAAGTGAAGTATGAATTTTGATTTGAACTCTTTCACTTTACAAAACCCCACTTCAGCAAAACATAAATATAAATCCCTTTTCTGGTGTAACTTGTAGATTTGGAGCAAATGCTAGTTTAATTTATGGGGAAAGAAGGAAAAAAACAATCCATTATCTAGCTTTAACCTCAATTAATTCAAAACAAGGCCTAAATTTGATGTTCATATGGTTTTAATTAAGTTTTTAGCATTAAAATACAATCAATTTTTTAAACTACTATATTAGATGCAAGGCAAAATTTTATGAAGATCATCAAAAACTATGAATGATTATAATAAACATATACATTTTTTTAAGGTTCCCTCATCCTATAATTAATTATATTAAAATTTAAAAATAAATGTCAAAGAGATAACCGTCATCAAAAAATTCATAGTAAGCAAGGTCGACCGTCAAATTTAGGCTTTAGTGACATTGATATAAATTGTATAATTTGGAATCATGGCCTAAATTTGACGGTTGACCCTACCTATTGTGAATTTTTTTGATGACAGTTATCTATTCAACATTTCCCTTTAAATGCTAATGGTATTCATAATATGAGGAGGAAAAATGAGTAGAAAATGTATATATTTATTATAATCCTTTATAGTTTTTAACGGAGTACCTAAATTATTACCTTTCATCTAATATAGTTTCCTATAAAAATTGATTGTATTCTATGGCTACGAGGGCCTAAATTTGATGATTGACCCTATCTATCATGATTTTTTATGACATTTATCTATTCAATATAAAGTGAGTGTTCTATTTTTAATCCAATGATTTCTAAAAACTTCACCAAATGTGTTTAAAATTGTTTTGTTTCCTTCAAATTAAATACATTTTAATGCAATGAGATCTATTATAACCTTTAGATGTGAGATTAGGAGTATTATTTATTTGCTTTGTTTTAATTATTTTATTTTCATTTAGGCATGGATGAAATCCCTTAGCCTCTATGTCTTTTTTTACGTCAGGGCTCTGTGTTTATTAGTTGTGTTTGTGTGCATCTTGAATTATTATTCTCTCTCATAACTTTATGAGAACTATTTTGAGGGTTATGGTGTGCAAATTAAAATGAGTGTGATGTCAATGGAGGTAAATCTATTTATGAAACAAAGTAATTTTAAAGATGATATTCAAATGCTTCCTTAGGAAATGAGGTTGTGTGGCCTCAAAGGGGAATTAATTTGGGGACTATTTGTGCATATGTTTTGGATATTCATTTTTTGATGTTGGTTTTGGTTAATGATATCAATATTTATTATAAATTGATACATGGTGCATTGTCTTTTTTAATAGGTTTTATTGGATATATGATGCTTATTTTTATTGATATAACACATGTTTCAATTATGTATTAAATGTAACTAAAATAATTTGGTGGAAGCTATAAATTACAATCACAAATGTGACATTTATGATGTCACTAAAATTTATCAGTGTATCTACCTAGGCTTCTTCAAGTCCATAACCTTTAATATCTTATCATTTCCCATCATAATCACCACTTAGGTCACCTTCAAATCTTTTAGCACTTTCATGTTTTGTATGGCCTTGCCCTTCCCCACCTCTTCGCCACTACTCAATCTAACTATGGAACATAATGTCTCCTCCGTAAAAATATCATTTCCATCTCATATTTAAGAACACACCATATTATTTTCCACTATTACCTAATAAAAGACGTCATATTATTGTATCTTAATGCTTCATGCAAAAAAGGATACATGGGGTCAATATTCATGGGTTTCTAGTGAGGTATGCTTGTTCATTTACAATAGTTCACTGTACAAAACCCAACTTTACCAAGACATAAAATCACACCTCTTCTAGCGTAACTTGCACCTTTGGGGCAAATACTAGTCACAAATTTGGAAATTTTATGTGTATGCCACATTTTTGTTTGAATGCTAATTTGATAGCTCCATTCAGTCTTGAAGATGAGATCGTTCTTCATGTTAGTGAAGTATATCATTAATGCAATAAATTATAATACTCTCTTATTCTCGATTATGTTCCAATGCAAATTTTAATTTGACAATATCTTTAGTCACTTGTAAATGAGACCCATTTAGGTCCCTTAGTAATTATAAATATTCTCATGCTTTAACTACCACTACCATCTACCACACTTCAATAGTACATCAAAATACATTGAAATTTATGTCATTTAAGATCAAATGTCTTGACTTACACCTTGATAAATCATTTAATCATGGTTGCATATAATTGGAATACCTGATATCAACCTTTATCAACACCTTTTATCAACCCACCACAATGCTTAATGACATTTATTATTTCTCTAGTAGTTTTCAAACAAGTTATGGTGGGAAAAAGAATGAGTTACTTATGTTAGTGAAGTATATCATTAATGCAATGAATTATAATACCCTTTTATTCTCAATTATGTTTTAATGCAAATTTTAATATGACCACATCTTTGGTCAGTGGGAAATGAGACTGTTCAATTCCCTTGTTAATTATAAATATTCTCATGCTTTATCTACCACTACCAAGTACCACACTTCAATAGTACGTCAAAATACATTGAAATGTATGTCTTTTAAGATCAAACATCTTAACTTCCACCATGATATCTCATTTACTAATATGGTGAGATATAATTGGAATACATATTATCAACCCACCATAATGTTTAATGACATTTGTTATGTTTGTTGGTAGTTCACGTATAAGATGTGTTGGGAAAATACAAGCAATGTGGTCTAAAACCCTAACTAGATCATGTCCATGTTTAGTGGGTCTGTAAAGTGTCCAAGGTGAATCTTTAATGAAATTTTATAGAAATTATGTCCATGTTTAGAAGCTGGATTAATTTATTTTAGATTAATTATAAAATTATATATAAATTATGCTTGAATATGTAAGGCATGCAATGAGAAATGCTTATTGTTTCTAAAGAATAATTGTCTTTACAGATCCTTCTATACTATTATAAGTCTTATAATCAAATTACTAGTTTTATTTGGTAATTTTTTAACAAGGAAGCTAGGCATCATGTCCCCAAATCCTAAAACATCTAATGTTGAACCTTCTTTCACTTTTATTGAAATGTTTGGATTGTCATTTCATGTCTAATTTATATAGATCATTTATTTTTAAAAATGATTTGTTGTATATGGGCTAATCTATATTTCACAAATTTTAATGTTTTTTCCTATGTTGGTTAAGTTGAACTAAAGTGTTTAATCTCCACGAGATGGAAAAAAAACCTAACTTTGACCTTAGGGCTCATCATAGAATTGTTATGGTTCAAAACTCATCCACATTTTTATATTTCACAATGATGGTAGATGATAAATAGAATATTGTGAATCTCAGTGACCATTCTATTTTATATAATGTAACAAATTTTAAGGTATTAATGTCATATTGAATTATTTATAGCCTTTGGCTCCAATATAGAAAAATTGATTTGAATTTTTGTCCTCATTTCTCATTGTTCATATTATTTCAGATTTATACTGATAAAAATAGAAACATTCAGTCATTGTATTGTTTAGTTAAATTTAAAATTCTCTTTATGGTTTCTAAGAGAGAAATAAACCCAAAAATAAAAGTATCACATGCTTATTCTTACATTTTTCTTTTAAAGTTTTTGTATGTCTTTTTTTTTGACATATTTATATATTTCTCTTCTTTTCATGTGTGTGGCTTAATTATTTTTAATATTTCACAGTATTCTATTCATGTGGTATGTATGTAGTAGGTGTTGGGATGCTATGATGTTAAGATGTATATATACTATTATCAAATTTAACTATGTTTTGTATGGCCTATAAATTGGATGTTTTTATTTATTTTAGTGTTGTAGATGATATTTTGTGATTATGTAGCACCTCAGTCTTGTACACTTGGTAAATTCAAACCTTAGATGTTTCTCTTAGTTTTACATATGTATTTATTATAAAAGCATTGAAACTAGTCTATCTTGTGCCCATTGACCTATCTCTTACTCTGACCAACCTTATATTGATGACATAGACATCCCATCTTGCCAAAAATGCTTAAAATGTATTTATCTTACACCTATACAATTTATGAACATATGCATGCTTTCCTTCTCCCTAAACACTAATGTCCAAGACAAATAGTAGTGTTGATGTGATTTTACTACCTCGATGCAAGTGTCCAGTGACCTAAAGCCATCTAATTTACAAATGAAACATATTAAAATGGTTGACTTAAGTGTTTTAATGCAATTTATCTCCTGATAGGATTGGTATAAATACAATATCAACCGTCATTCATTCCTCACCTAACAATCAGACTAAAAGAGCACTCAAGTTACAAAAAGCTTTATTATTTTTCCCTATTTTGATATCAGTAAAAGGAACAACCCAGTTATAGGTTTGAAGTCTTATTTTTCAAGTTACAAGCTATGTTAATGTTGTACTTGCTTTACACACATTACATGATTGACACACAAGCCAACACGTAGGGGAGAACTACATGATTTTGAGGCCATATTTTAGAGTATTTTATCAACTCAACATCACGTGTCTACTAACCCATTTTTTCCAAAGGTCACATTAAATATGAAAATATAAGGTTTTACCATTTCACTAGAAGTGACAGTCTATGACCCAAATCTAAATGTACCAAAGTGAAGGTGAAACTTGTTGGGTGAGTATTTTATCAATCAACATACTAATAAACAAAATAGGTCTGATCAACCACAACAGGAAGATTGGTCAGCCAGTTGTGTAGGTTTACTACATCAACAAGGAACAATTCTCTCCTCTCATCAAGGGGAGGTTCCCTATAGATACGTAGGAGCTATATACAATATAAATAAGTAGAAAATAACACATGGGGGCAAAATAAACCATCCATCTATCTTATTTTAGAGATGATGCTCACAGACAAAGGAGAAAATCTTGGTGGAAACACTAAAGGCACTTCTCTTCTTTCAGAAGTGTTCTTGCAAGAAACAATAGGAGTTTTTTCAGGTAGTGAAAGTAACTGGTGACAAAGAGCGCAGTAACCAACAGGATGAAATAGAACACAAAGTTTCCACCTCAACTGCCCAAAGAGTATAACACAGAAAGAAAGGAAAAACACATGCTGAAAATAATTGTGAAAGTATAAAGTCTTCTCACAGTTGTTTTCAGGACACCTCCCTTTTTACCTTCACTAATTCTGCTTGTCAAATTAAATAAATAAGAATGCTTCTAGGAAATAGATATAAGAACAATTTCCTAAAGTAGCACAAGTCAAAGCAGCACAAAGTCTGTAAACAACTTGCTTTCTCATTTAGATAAAATGAAATGAAATTACAATCTGAGCTCAAAGTCTTAGTCTTCTTCTTTCAAAATGGGCAGAGTTTTGCTCTTGTAAAAATGAAAAGTCTCCTTTACAAATGAGAGATATTACAATCTTATAGCAACTATGTAAGGATTGGCACATTTTTCCATGGGATAGCCCATGTTGCAGTCAACGTCTTCAATGCGCCTTTAGTCCTTTCTAGAGAGACCATGCTAAGAACAGTGCACTGCCATAACTATGGCGTGTCCCTTCATCTAACATGTCTCTTCCTTTGTATGGATCATCTGGTCCTTTTTCAATTTGTCTTTACTTCATGGAAGAAAAATAGGCTGCGTCCTTGGTTTGGTGCATTCAGAAGTCTACTCGATCCATTGTTTCACCTACTGGAAATAACTCTTTCAAAGAAATTTTTGGTTCTTTGCATTGATCTTCTCTTCCCTGTAACAATTTGAGTCTTTGAGATCTCTTTTCACTCAATCACTTGATTCTTCCTTTTAATTTCATGCTTTATTTTAGTTTCCACAGATATCCCTTTAAATTTGATGTCCATGGGACCGTCAAAGGTCACTAGCTGCTTGAACCATGTTGAACCTTGAACCCGTTGAACCATTGAAAGTTCATCAGTTCATTGGTTCTTTCTGTCTCTTTTGTTCTATTACTTCTTGGTTCAATTGCTTCTTTGCACCTTGGTTGAACCACTTGTTTGCTAATTTTTTCTTGACTGAGGTCGCCTTTGAACTTTTGAACCTATGAACCATTGAAATTTGAACTCTTTCAGTTTAAAGTTCAATTGGTTCATTGGTTCATTTTGTGTCTCACTCAATCATTGCTTCCTTTATCTTTCTAAGCTCTAGTTGAACCTTTGAACCTTGAACCAGTTGAACCATTTAGTTCAATTTTTTAATAGTTCAATTGGTTCATTCGGTTCATCCTTTGAAGCCCTTTTTGTCCAAGTCTTTGAAGATTCCTTTCTGCATCTTTGTTCAGCCTTTGGAATGTCCCGAAGGGAAGGTGTCCCTTCGGGTCCTTGGAAAGGTCCATTTTTTGATATCAAGTGTCCCCCGCAAGGGTATCTACCCTTAAGGATTTTTTGGATGGACTTCAGGCTTCAACTTTCCCAACGAGTTCTTACTTCTTCGGTGGGCTTTTGGCTGTCAAGATTTTTCCATCGGGCTTTTCCTTCAAACAAAAATTCTAAAAGAAAGCTTCTTTTCCTTAGCCATTTATTCCTTTCAATTTCTTTGGGCTTTCTTCCTGAGTGAATTCCTTCAACCTTCTTCACTTAATCATTTCCATTGGACAAAAAGTCTAAAAGAATTGTTCCTTTTGGGCCTTTGAACAAATCTAAAGGAATTCTATCTTTTCTTTGACCTTCGAACCAATGTTGCCTACCCTCCACAAGGGCACTTGCCTTTTTCACATTGGGGCAGCCCCTTGAACCTGTCGATTGAACCAACCAATTGAACCAACTTTGGTTCAACGGTTCAATGATTCAATCGGCTCATTCTTCGTTATTTGGCTAAGTCTTTTTGATCTTTTATACCAAGCGCGTTGAACCAACTTGGTCATTGAACCCATTGAACCTTTGAACCAAAGTGGTTCAAAGTTCAATGGTTCAAGCCTTTGTTCTTTATCATTTGCTGATTGAACTCTTTTGATTGAACTGAGGTGCCGAACCAATCCTGGAAATGACTAAGTGTTAGAAACTTGTTCTTTTGATTGAACCCACATACAAAAGCTTTTTAACATGTTAAACTTGTGAATCCCTTTACGAAAAAAGCTTAAAAATGAGGAATTTGAAAGCTCAAAACAAATTTTGAGAAGGGAAGAGATAAATTTTGGTCTATGCAAGGCCAAAATAGTCTGTAGGTTGTCCCAAAAATGAGTGACATTTTTTGGGGACAACAGTTGGCTCCAGTTCGAGAACTTCCTTTAGTTGAAAACTTGGAATATCTGAGGTGAGTAGAAACTAGAATCTCTAATGCCTTGAAGTGTGCCATTGGGATATGGAGTCGCGCTACCCAAGAAGAAAGGCTCCAAAAAATGAAAATAAAAGAACAAAATAGAAACAAAAGACTATACAAATATACATATGTACAGAGGAACTCATCTAATACTTTAAGACTTGAAGTGCTTCAGATGTTTCCCATTGTGAGGCAGAGAAAAGAGAGTGCCATATTGATACTTCAACAAAAAAAAAAATTTACTGTTGAGATGATGAATAGTAAAAGGGCCTCTCCACAGGGAATCAAACTTTCCATGCATCCCCTTTGGTTCTCTTCTCTTGTCCCACAGTAGGACTTGATCTACAATCTGTAAATCATGATTCTTTGCTTTTTGGTCGAAGAGCTTCTTCACCAGACTTTGATGGACAAAAATTTGGTCCACCACCACAGTTCTCTGCTCATTTAACTCAACAACACACACGATCTTCTTCTCAAGTGAGCTCTCATATGTTTGATCTTCAATCGCCTTAGCCAATTTCAATGCTGGCAATTCCAAGGTGATTGGTATCTCAGCATTGACACCAAACAGAAGTTGGAAGGGAGACATACCAATTTCCCTCTTGGGTGTAATTCTTTCTACCCATAGAGCATCAACCAATGCCTTATGCCAAGTCCTTTGGTTATTGTCCACCAATTTCTTGATGATAGTCACCAGGTTTTTATTACTTGATTTAGCCTATCCATTCCCTTGTGGAAAGTAATCAGAAGAGTGGGTGAGTGTGATTCTGTAGTGGAAACAAAATTAAGTAATCTCCTGGGAAGTGAAATAGGCAGAATTGTCAGTGACAATTTTGATTGGGACCCCAAACCTAGACATGATGTTTTCTTTGAGAAAATTGCATACTACTTTTGAAGTAACATGTTTGGTTGGAATTGCTTCCACCCATTTAGTGAAGTAGTCTATTGCCGTGAGGACATAGTCATGTCTAACACTTGATGATGAGTTTACAGCTCCAATAAAATCAATTTCCCATTGTTGGAATGGATCCTCTATGATCACTGGTTCGAGAGGTAGGGTAGCTAGCTTGGGCCTTCCAACAAACTGCTAGCATAGTTCACATCCCCTAACCCACTTGTATGCATCTTGAAAGAGAGTTGGCCAATATTACCTGGCTCTTAAGATCTTTTGGGCAGTCACAGGGGTAGAAAAATGTCCTCCATAGGCCGAATTATGGAAGGGCCTTAGAAGTCAGCTTTGTTGCTCCTTGTCAACATAATGAAGGAACGTTCCATCAAGGCTCCTCTTGTATAGGCTGTTGTCCCAAAGGACAAAATTAGCATCTTTTAGCTTGATGGTTCTCCTTTCTTTATAAGATAGGTTTCTAGGACATTCACCATAAGTAAAGAAATGAGCAATACCTGAATACCACTCATTTGTGGAGACAAAGAGGACTGTTGGTGTGTCATCCACTTCTGGTTCTTCATGCTCTGTTCCTCTTGATTTGTTATCAACAATTAGTTGGCATAGCCCCTTTCCATGTACCAATTTTGTTGGCTTGATGATCAGATTGAACTCCTAGATCTTCATGACCTAATTGCCTCTTTTCATCCCAAACTCCTACTGAGTCAGTATAGATTTCATTGTGGTGTCAGGGACTAAGGCTGTAACTCGAGAATTGAGGATGTAGAAACGAAAATGTTTTACAACCTTCACCACTGCATAAGCGTGCTTATCCATATTTGAGTACTTCAGCTCATGAGCTTTGAGAGGGCAGCTCATGAAGGAAATGGGAGATTCCATACCTTCTTTATTCTATTGAACTAGAATTACTAAAAGCGTATATTCTGAAGCATAGCTGTAAATGGTGAACTCTTTGCTATAGTCTGGACAAGCCAAAATTAGAGCATGGGCAATGGCAGTCTTGATATCCTCAAAAGCTAACTTGCCTTCTTTAGTCTAGCTGAAGGTGGCCTTTCCCTTCATCATGTTTATAATGTGCCTGATCTTCTTGGCAAATTCGGGGATGAACCTCTGTAAGAAATTCAACTTTTCAAAGAAAGAATGAACAACAATCTTACTTGTGGGCAAGGAAAGTTCTTGGATAGACTTGACTCTATCTGAGTCAATCTTTATGCCTCCTTTAGACATATTGTGTCTGAGAAGTTTCCCCTCTATTAATCCAAAAATTGACTTCTTGGGGTTTAAGGAAATGCCATTTTGGTGGCAGTGTTCTAGCACTTGTTGCAAATAGCTCACATGATCTGGGCGATGCTTAGAGAAGACAGCCAAGTCATCAAGATAAACTATGATGAACTTACCCATTTCATCCTTAAAGGCAAGGTCCATTACTCTTTGGAAGGTGGCACCAGCATTTATCAAGCCAAAATGCATCCTTTTATACACAAACATGCCCCAAGGTGTGGTGAAAGTGGTCTTATGCTAGTTTGCTTCACCAACTTTAACCTGATTATATCCTGAGAAGCCATCTAGCATTGATAACATCTCCGAGCCCGTTACTATCTGTAGCACTTGATCCATGATTGGCAAAGGATAATTATCCTTCAAGGATGCCTGATTCAAATTCCTAAATTCCACACAAAGGCGAATTTCACCATTCTTCTTTCTTACAAGCACTATATTGGCAATCCATGTGGAATGATGGATTGGGAAGATTATCTTGGCATTTAGCATTTTTTGTATCTTAAATAAAATAGTACCTAATATTTTTGGATTATAATGCCTAGAATTTTGCTTGTAAGGTGTTGAATCAGCCTTGAGAGGGATGTTGTGTCAAATTTTGTCAGGCCGGAGTGATTTCAAGTTAGCATAGGAGTACGCTAGGACATCCATGTACTTATTGAGCAAAGAGGTGAACTTGAAATACTCTTCAAGAGTACAACATTTCCCAATGTTCACCATCTTGGGGTCTTTCTTGGTTCCCAAATTTACTTGATCAAACTCCTAAGATGAGCTTGAATCCATTGGCTACAGTTTGATGAATCTATCATGTGTATCAAATAGCTTCTCAAGGGAAACCAAGCCTTTGGAAATCTTATTCCCTTTGAGTTGTATGAACTCCTCACCTATGTTTACATTTGATTCAGGAGCTATTTCACACTTCTGAGGTTCACTACCTTCAAAATGTAGCTGTTTAAAGCTATCTTTTTACTCTAGGAAGGTAATGATTTGGTTGTCATTATTAAATACTTGCCAATGATTGGCATTATCAAGTACACTTGGTTGAAAGACCAGCCAAATCATGTACTTGTCTCATTTGAAATCTGGGTGGGGGATCAAGAGAGTAGCTAAAATAGCTGATGCATTCACCTGATCATTAAATTCTCTAAGAACTGTAGAGATGTTGAAAGCATCAAAGTCTTTAAGCTAGTCCCAGACTAGATTGCGATAATGACACAATATTTCATTCTTGGTTTGATACAGGTTCCTCACCTGACAACCCACTAGTTCGACATCTCCTTTAGCATGAAGGAGCTTGATGCCTTTGTCTCGAGTAGCTCTCAATCCAAGCAAGAGAGACTCATATTCAACTATGTTATTCATGTTGTTAAATTGCAATTTATAAGATGAGGGAAAAATATCTCCTTGAGGAGATATTAACACAACCCTGGCTCTTGAATGAGTGGAAGAGTAGCTGCCATCAAATTCAAGAATCCATACCTCATTTGATACTAATTTTCTTTTGGATTCTTCTTCATCTGGGGGTGGAGATACTTCCACACTTTCCTTGTGCTTAGCCAATTCCTCTACTGTTTTAGCTGAATGCATTTCTAGGCTATCATTTGTAGGAGATTCATCAGATATCTCATGAACTCCATCCATGTACAAAAAGTAGTTACCTATGCCTGAAGACTCAAACAAAATTTGAGCTTCAGGTGCTGAGGTCTGGGTAACTAGATATTTCACTTCCTTCTTAGGGATCAGCCTCTTCATAACACCTTTGACTGGAATCCTCGCCTCTAATAAATCCATACTCAATTCACCACCAACATCCCTGCAGAAATTCTGCCCAAGATGGATGCCATATGATGCTGGGACATCGAATACCAAGACAATCATCTTGATTCTTTTGTCTGGAAAGGTAGCAAATGCAAATTGGGCATCTTTAATTTGTCCCAACAAAGGCACTTGCTTGTTCTCCATGGAGAAGCATTTACCAAAAATCTTGGTCAATGTGAGGTCAAGGGATTCAGCCACTTTAGCAGGCATGACATTGTCTGAAGCTCCAAAATCAATGATGTAATTATTTAGCTGATGTCCATTTATTAGCAATGAGACATAAAAAGGTTCAGTTCTGCCAGAAGCAGCAGGGGGAGCAATGACAAGGTTGTTCCTGGTGGGTGCATTCCTTGCAGGATCATGTGTCACTTTGGGAATTGCTTGTTCAACAGGGATGTTCTGGTTTTTAACACATTGAACCAATCTGTCTAATTGCTCAAGATGGGACTGTAGAAATTCAAATTCAGACATTTGAATTTTGGTTTTCTTTATATGGTCAATGATATCAAATGTCTGAAACAAGCTAGGAGCAGAAGATGGGAGTTTATCCTTTTGATTTTTGAAAGGGGAGGACTGGACTGCAAATTTTAAGTAGAAGGCATAGGGGCATTTGGGGTACTTACCTTTCTTGAAATCATCAGGTCCTTTGGTTGGAAAGGAAGAGTGGATTCCCGCTTAGCAATTGAAACTACTGGTTGAGGTCACTCCTATGCTTTCTCCTTATCAACTTGTTGAACTGATTGATTCTTGGACATGGTGAATACAACATATGACCCCTCAGCTGCATTGCCTTCACTTTTGGGTTCATCTTGATAGTTTAAGAAACCAATATGGGAGTCACCAGCTAATTATTCTTCTTCCTCAATGAAGAGATTAGAGTCATCTTCATTATTCAACTCAGGCTGGAATGAGAAATCTAATTCAACTTCAAGATATCCAACTGCTGATTTGCTTGGAGGTGCTTCAAGGGTGAGGTTCCTCTGTGGAGGAGGAAGGTGATTTTGTTGTCCCTAATTCTTGGCAGCATTGCCTTGGTATGCTTGATTCTAAAATGTCTTCCTAGGCATATCTCTGTATGCAGGAGTAGATGACATCCCTTACGCCACTTGCTTTCTGAGAGCTAGCATTTCATTTGCTAGTTTTTGTACCATTGGGTCAGTGGTGACTGTAGGTGAACACTCAGAAGATGAAGAGGATTTACCTTTATTAGGGTCTCTCCTTATCTTTCATGCCAAGCTAAGGTCATCTTCTACCTCAATATCCAAGTCTTGAGCAGTAGCAAGGTCTATGTGTATGGCCTGTCTTAGCAAGAAACTCACTTCATGCAGCTGTGAGTTGATGAAGATGTCAGGTTGCGAAACATCAGAAGCATACAATTGATTACCAAATACCAAGCAACTTAATATGTGGAAATAACCAGAATCAACAAGTAACTAGAATTCAGAATAACACAGATATGAGAGACAATACACAACTTGTATTAACACTTTATACATAAAAGAATACAATAAAGAAGATGCCACTTCTTCTCCACCACCTTACAGAGGTTTCCCACACATCAAGTGAACAGTAAATCTTCTCCCCAAAGCTCTCCCTCTCAGGTCCCAACACCCAACTCAAATACAGAGTTGGTGTTCACCTCCCGTGCTCCACGCACACCACAAGTGCTTCACGCACTCCACAAGTACTCCACGTACTCAACAAGTACTCAAGGTACTTCAAGTAGATCTCCCATGAATCTGCAACAACCTGCAATTCAACATACCATACTTATGGAAGGAACTCCCTTGCCTTCCTCTTTGCTCTATCCGAGTACACACCTGTACTCCAAGTAGATCCTGCCTGATACTGCTCCTTGTTGTGTTGCTGTCTATATGATCTTGCACACCTGAAAATCAAACACGGTTCTGCACACCTGTGAACCTTGACCTTGCACACACATACACCTGTAGATCAACGATCTTACTTACCATGTAGATCACTCTACACCCTGAAGAACCCTTGTCCTTGCCTCACCAAGTCCTTATGATTCTCCAACCAGTACCAAGCTTGGCACTGATAGGGAACTAGGAGGAACACCCTTACTCACTTCACACACAGAAGGAGCAAACTTTGCTCAACTCAAACTAGAACACTTTTCCAATACAACCATGAGTCTATTATATAGATCTCATCCAAACAATAATTAGACATCTAATTACAATAATTAGATCCGCAGCTATGAGTCTAAAAATAGCACTCATCATGCAAACACTTGGTTCATCAACCAACTGCCCGTAATTAACTCGCAGTCGAACCACACAGGTGACCGACGCCGGTCCCTATCCGCCTGGGGGTCGCTGATGCCAGCCGATCTCTGACCGACGTCGGTTGCCTTCCTACCCTATCCTGCCGACGTTGATTGGCCTGACTGACGCTGGTGTCTCTGACACTCAGCAACTCTCCTGCAACCTCCTCCGTCTCTGCATCAGTGAAGCTTTTAGCTCCACAACCTAACAGAAGAAACACTTGAGATTCTGAGGTGTTAGCTGGGTGACCATGGGAATCTTGTGCCTCAGCTTGTCAAACTTGGCAATGAAATCCCTCATAGGTTCATGGGCCTCCTTCTTCATCTGAGTGAGCTGGGCTAGCAAGGCATGTGCATCTTCAGCAGGCTTGAACCTAGCTTCAAATTTGTCTTTTAGAGTGTCCTAATCAGTCACTGATCTAGCCTGTAGGTGGTAGAACTAGTCTGCAGCAATGCCTTGTAGTGTCTCCATGAATAGCCTGACTGCTATGTCTTCAAATTCCACCCCTATCACACCACAGGCTATGCTAAAGGCTGTAATGTGTTCATCAGGATGAACCTTCCCATCACCAAAGAATTTGGGGAAATTCTTCCTTGAACTACGTGGAAGCTCATGTAGAGGTGGAGTTAAATTCAGTGGACCAAAAGAGTTACCCCAGGGGCCTTGAGCCGTGATTTGATAATGTAAAACTGGGATCACTAATCTAGGTGGAGTGTGGATAGGCAAAGCTCGGCTAGTAGCAGAAAAAGAAGCTCTGCCTTGTGTTGGTGGCCTGGTAGGGTTAAGAGGAAGACTCCTAGTTGGTCTAAGGTGAGGTTGTGGAGGAAACAACTCAAAATTACTCTACTACACAACTCAAAATTAGGGTCAACAATACCTTGGGATTTTTGGCCTCTAGTATAACGTGGAGTTGCCAGATTGTAGAACATAAAATGGAAAAGAGCAAGATCTGCTTCAGCTTGAAATTTGAGACTTCAAACTACGCGCTCTTCCCCAGTAGAGTTGCCAAAAATGTTGGGTGAATATTTTGTCAATTAGTGTACTGATAAACAAAATAGGTCTGATCAACCACAATAGGAAGATTGGTTGGCCAATTATACAGGTTTACTACATCAACAGGGGACAAATCTCTCCTCTCATCAAGGGGACGTTCCCTATAGATATGTAGGAGCTATATATAATATAAATAAGCAAAAAATAACACATGGGGGTAGAATAAACCATCCATCTCTCTTATTTTAGAGATGATGCTCATAGACAAAGGAGAAAATCCTAGTGGAAACAATGAAGGCACTTCTCTTCTTTCAGAAGTGTTCTTATAGGAAATAGCAGGAGTTTTTTTCAGGTAGTGAAAGTAACTGGTGACAAAGAGTGCAGTAACCAATAGGATGAAACAAAACACAAAGTTACCACCTCAACTACCCAAAGAGTATAACACAAAGGATAATGGGGGCACAAAGTCATCCTAGAATCCTCAACACAGAAAGAAAGGAAAAACACATGCTGAAAATAATTATGAAAGCACAAAGTCTTCTCACAGTTGTTTTTAAGACACCTCCCTTTTTACCTTCACTAATTCTGCTTGTCAATTTAAATAAATAAGAATGCTTCTAGGCAACAGACATAAGAACAATTTCCTAAAGTATCACAAGTCAAAATAGCACAAAGTCTGCAAATAACTTGCTTTCTCATTCAGATAAAATGAAATGAAATTACAATTTGAGCTCAAAGTCTCAGTCTTCTTTCAAAATGGGTAGAGTTTCACTCTTTTAAAAATGAAAAGTCTCCTTTACAAATGAGAAATATTACAATCTTATAGCAACTACGCAAGGATTGGCGCTTTTTTCCATGGGACGGCCCATGCTGCAGTCAACATCTTCAATGTGACTTCAGTCCTATCTGGAGAGACCATGCTGGGAACAGTGCGCTGCCATAACTATGGTGTGTCCCTTCATCTAATATGTCTCTTCCTTGGTATGGACTGTCTGGTCCTTTTCCAATTTGTCTTTACTTCATGGAAGAAAAATAGGCCACGTCCTTGGTTTGGTGTGCTCAGAAGTCTACTCGATCCACTATTTCACCTACTAGAAATAACTCTTTCAAAGAAATTTTTGGTTCTTTGCATTGATCTTCTCTTCCCTATAGCAATTTGAGTCTTCAGGCTATCTTTTCACTCAGTCGCTTGATTCTTCCTTTGAATTCCATGCTTTATTTGAGTTTCCATAGATATCCCTTTAAATTTGACGTCCACAGGACTGTCAATGGTCGCTAGCTGCTTGAACCATGTTGAACCTTGAACCCGTTGAACCATTAAAAGTTCATTGGTTCATTGTTTCATTCTATCTATTTTGTTCTATTTCTTCTTGGTTCAATCGCTTCTTCACACCTTGGTTCAACCATCAGTTAAACCACTTATTTGTTGATTTTTCTTTGACTGGTCCCACCTTTGAACTTTTGAACCTATGAACCATTGAACTTTGAACTCTTTCAGTTCAAAGTTCAATTGGTTCATTGGTTCATTTTGTGTCTCACTCAATCATTGTTTCCTTTATCTTTCTAAGCTCTGGTTGAACCTTGAACCAGTTGAACCATTCGGTTCAACGGTTCAATGGTTCAATTGGTTCATTCAGTTCATCCTTTGAAGCCCTTTTTATCCAAGTCTTTGAAGATTCCTTTTTGCGTCTTTGTTCAGCCTTTGGAACATCTCGAAGGGAAGGTGTCCCTTCAAGTCCTTGAAAAAGGTCCATTTTCTGATGTCAAGTGTCCCCCACAAGGGTATCTACCCTTCAAGATTTTTTGGGTGGACTTTAGGCTTCAACTTTCCCAGTGGGTTCTTGCTTCTTTGGCAGGATTTTGGCTCTTGGGCTTTTTCTGTCGGGCTTTTCCTTTAGACAAAAAGTATGAAAGAAAGCTTCTTTAAGTTAGCTATTTTTTCCTTTCAATTTCTTCGAGCTTTCTTCCTGAGTGAATTCCTTCGGCCTTCTTCACTTAATCATTTCCATCAGATAAAAAGTCTGAAAGAATTGTTCCTTTTGGGCCTTTGAACAAATCCAAAGGAATTATGTCTTTTCTTTGACCTTTGAACCAATGTTGCCTACCCTCTGCAAGGGCACTTTCCTTTTTCTCTTTGGGGTAGCCCCTTGAACCTGCCGATTGAACCAACTTTGGTTCAATGGATCAATGGTTCAATCAGCTCATTCTTCATTATTTGGCTAAGTCTTTTTAATCTTTTGTACCAAGCATGTTGAACCAACTTGGTCATTGAACCCATTGAACCTTTGAACCAAAGTGGTTCAAAGTTCAATGGTTCAAGCCTTTGTGCTTTATCATTTGCCGATTGAACTCTTTTGATTGAACCAAGGTGCCAAACCAATCCTAGAAATGACTAAGTGTTAGAAACTTATTCTTTTTACTGAACCCGCCTATAGAAGCTTTTTAACCTATTGAACCTATGAATCCTTTTACAGAAAAATCTTAAAAATGAGGAATTTGAAAGCTCAAAATAAATTTTGAGAAGGGAAGAGAGAAATTTTGGTTTGTGCAAGGCCAAAATAGTCCGTAGGTTGTCCCAAAAATGAGTGACATTTTTTGGGGACAACAAAACTAAACCCAAAAGTATCTAGGTGATCACACCATGTTTCAATAGATATTCTATACTAGACACTAGTGTCAAACCCATATAGTAGCATTGATGTAACCATCCCAAGATAACACAACTATTTAGAGAGCCAAAGGCACTAGATCCATAATCTAATAACTATTCTAGAATTATCTTCTTGCCTACTTTTAGACAATACATGATCTAGATTTGTATTATCATTAGAACCAACTAAGTGCTCTATTTATGTCATTTCTATATCTAGAATTAGTTTTACTTTCCATTTATAACTTATCTCTGTTTAATAAATTCAAAATATGATACATTTGAGTTTAACACATAAATTGACCTATTGTAGATATGATATTCACCCTTGTGTCCTATCATTTATATATCCTTAACCCTATCTACCTAATTAGGATTCCACAATCAAAATTAAGGTTAAACATTTGGTTAACCCAACCTTTGAGAATCATTGTTTTATAATCATTTTCTTGTATATGTTTATCTATTGCCTTATACTAATCTTTGCATTTCTTTCTCTTTTATCATGGATGACATTCATTGCTTTGATGATTATGACTATGAAACACTTCAACAATATCTCCAAATAGGGATCAAAATCCATTAATCTTGCATTATTACAAGTATTAAAGCAAACAATATAAAAGCTTTAAATGGTGGTAGCTACCATCCCTCTAATCATGTCCATACTCTCATCCTTTCAAGACATTATGTGATCCATCCCAAGGAGGATCCAAAACATGTGCCCTTGCCTTCTATACCAAAATTGGTTCCATATGGAAATAAGGCACTTTCATTTGATTGTGACAATTTCCATCAAATCCATAAGAAAATCATCTAAGATTTGTAAATCATTAATAAAGGGGATGTTCCTTCAAGCTCACTGATCAAATCCCTTCCTATTCCTATATTTCCAAACAATATTCCCCTTGTTAAGGGTAATGATCCTTCTTAGCCTTCATTTGATATTGAAATTTTTTAAAAGGTTGACCTTGAAAATTTGGCATCCTTACCAAAACATATTAATTCATCAAGAAAAAAGAAAATCCTACATCTACAGAGCAAAGGAATAGTAATGTTTTAAATAAAAAGCATGTACCATTGTTAATCAAGGTGTCTTAAATAAAATAGGTGCATTTACCAATGCTTCCTCAAGCTCCACTTTATGTACCTATACTAAAGGTGCACCAATTAAGTTATAAAGACACTCTAAGATCTTCAAATAATATACCAAGAGTACCAAAATTAAAAGATCCATTACCATTACCAAAGTACCCAAAATTGAAGGATTACGAACATGCACTTATTGTACATGAGGATGATGATACTCATATTCCTAGATTCAAAATAGGTGGTGGTACCAAAATTCAAATATCTATTACCATTACTGAAGTATCCAAAATTCAAGGATTATGAACTTTCACTTATTGCACATGAGGATGATGACACTCATATGCCTAGATTCAAAAGAAGGGGTGGTTTAGAAAAAAATTGTAACACCTATGTTAAACACCACAATTTCCATGGATTATTTTATGTCTATGATGAGAACTATTGTGACCTTCAAAAATAGGTTTCTATACTTAAAATTCGAGTGGATTTCCATTATGCAAATGCACATGTTACCTCATTTAATAATGAACCTCTTACATAATGTATACTTGAATATCCTCATCCAATTAGTTTTGAATTATCACATTTACCTATATTTTTTAACCATAAGGATCTACTTGAGTACATGATAAATTATGTACATTATTTTGGTCAATAGGAAAATGATGACAAACTATTATTACAATTATTCCATACGAGCATTTCCAATGAGGCTCATAATTGGTTCTATAGCTTACCAAAGGGTTCCTTAACCACTTTTTAAAAATTGGAAGATGATTTATTCATGGATTTTGATATTCACAAGGTGATAAAAATTACATTATAACATTTGAATAATTTCAAACAACATGATGATGAGTCCCTTCAAGATTATATTATTCAATTCAAAAGTACATCATATGAGCTAGCATTTAGACCCTCAAATTTGGAACTGAAATTTATATTTAGTAGAAGCCTTATTTCCCCCTTAAAAGAAAAAGCATTGAATATACAATATGAGTCCTTCACTCATTTACATGTGGATGTACATAGATATGATTAATTCATAATTACTCATCTAATTAGGCTTAACATTTCTCCTTCCAAGTACCAAAGTTTTATCCCTCAAATAAAGGAAGGAGATAGATTGCCTAAAGAATTTTATGAACAAAAATATGGAATTCCTAATCTCTATATGACCAATTTAAAAATGTTACTTGTTGGGTGAATATTTTGTCGTTAACTAACTGATGACAAAATGGGTATATCAACCATAGCACAGAGAGATTTACGCCATGAAAAGCATGGGTTTACCAAATCTAGACGAGGTAAATCTCTCCTCTCAGTAAGGGGAGGTTCCCTATGAATATTTATACGCTATATTTATATATAATTAAGCAGAAAATAATACTCGGGATGGTATAACAACATCCACCTCTCTTTTTTCAGAGGTGATGTACAAAGAACAAGAGAGAGAAATCTTGGTTGTTGGCCAACAACATTCCTCTTCTTTCAGGAATGGTATCCAGCGTAGAGTAGAAAATCACTTGAAGTAACAAAGTTCACAAGGAAACTTGCGTAAGCACAGAGTCTTCTATAGCCTCCTTCACTGATTCGAAACAAGCGTAACCATAGAGTGAAATGAAGCACAAAGTCTTCACCTAAAAATATAAAAGATAAAAGGATCACAAAGATAAAATTAGCTCAAAGTCTCACTTATATCTTTTATAAATGCCCTCAGATAATATCAACACACCCACTTTGCTTATTAAATCAAACAAATAAGAGATTATCAGGAAATAGGACATAAGAACTGTTTCTTAAATAACACAAATAACTTCAACACAAAGTCTGAAATAAACTTGCTTCTCATTTATTTAACAAAATATGATTTACAAATTGAGCACAAAGTCTCAAGAAGTGTCTCAATTTCAGCAGAGTTTTTGCTCTCAATTATCAAAAATTGATTTACAAAAGAGGTCTCCACTATATATAAAGACAAACCTTCAAAATTAAAAAGATTATAATATAAAAATATCTAAGTCAAAGATGATTCATCTTTGACTTTTTGAGATATTTTTCCAAATTTTTTACATGTAATTACACATTACAAAATTGCATGCACTTTTACATAACAAAAGTTCATGAGAAGAAGAAGAAGAGAGAGGAGAAAATGTTTCAGCTCTTGCCTCCAGACTTCTTCAGATGAGCATCGTACATAGTAATAGACGCCTGAATTCCTATGCTGTCTGGTGCAATGGTGTTCTTGAAAATGACCCTGGCTCTGATTATAGCATCTTCAATGTTGTGATTGCCTTAGCATGACTAGTTAACCTGGATCTCAGATTATCTAGAGTTAACTGAGTATCTAAAATATTGTCCACAGAAGTCATTGAGAAGGCTTTCTCTTCAAAATCTCTCTAAATCATACCCTTGAATTCTTTGATCATCTCTTCAGATGAGAGAAATTGATTGTCCCTGGTGGTGAGGTTGCAAGGCAGTTCTTCCAGCCTATTTAGCTAGACCTGTGTCACTTTTCTCACTGGCATCTTTAGATGATTTGAGATCTTCAACCAGTTCTTTGAGTACTTGTATCATGTATATAAGTGACTCCTTGATCTCAACATAGGAATCTTTGTTGGAAATGACACTGATGGATATCAAAGTGCTTTGTTTGAGATCTTTTATCTCCCTCCACTTGCTAAGATATTTCTCTGTACTGTCAATGTCCTGAGAAATAAAAGAGATGAGGTCTTCCAAATCTATTCTCAACTTCTTCATCTTGTCTGTCTTCTCTGCAATTTTGGTAAGCAAAGAAATTCCCTATATATGCATTTTTTCAATGTAATTCTCAAGGACTTTCCCTTTCATATAGGTTTTTTATGCCTTTTGAACGATAGGGTCATCTATGGAAAAGGCCTTTGGGGTTGCCACCTCAGGGGGAAGGGTGAATTTTTTGACTACTACAGTCAACTGCTCTGTCTTGGCCTTATAGTAGTCCTTTATATCCTTTTCTCTATCTAATTTCTGGATCATGATGTCCATTGTAGACTGTAGATCACTTTTCACACCTTCGTGAGTAACTTTTCCAAGTTCAACATGAGAGATGGAATAGTTGCTCATGTCAAAACCCTCAAGGGTTGCGTCTTGCGGAGGCTTAGCTACTTCCAAAAATTTATGCCCCTTTTTCTCAACTAATTTTGAGAGGATCCTTGGTCTCTTAGGGGCTTTAGCTTTCACCAGCACTATCTTGCCAAAATCAAAGTCATCTACAGAGATGGCTAGCTTCTTTCTTTTAGGTGTGAAAGCTAACATCCAAGGAGGGAGAGAAGAAGTACTTACTATGGCAATGGTTCCTACAGCTAGTGTCACCATGGTAAGATCTGCACTGCTAGTGGTAACAGTGGTTCTAGTAGGAGTAATAGGCGAAACCGTGCCAGCCATTGATTGGTCAAGGGCAGAACTTTCTCTCAAATTGAAGGAAGGAGATGTCAAACTAGGAATAGATCCAGAGGAGTGGAGAGTATCTCTAGAAGCGCCTTGAGGATCACCAAACATAACTCTAGAAGCAGAGGTAGCTCTAGAAGAAGGAATACTGATAGGAGCTAGAGGTGAAGGAGATGCCTCAGGAGACTGAGGTGGAAAAGGAGAGACGTCTGTCAGTAGCTGTGCCCCTTTTTGTGAAGGTAGAGGTTCAACCCTTTATTGTTTTGAGGGTCTGTCATCTGTCTCTATTTGTTGAGCTGCCTGTTCCTGGGAGATTTGTTCTTCAACTCCCTTAGCCGTTGATTCTGACTCTTCAATAACCTTTGATTTCTTAGAAACAAAGATGATTCTAGGCTTGTGAGGCCTAGATGGGGAATAAACATCACCTTTGTTATTGGTCCTATTTTCTATCTTCTTTCTCATTTTTGCTTGGAACTCAGCCTCTGATCCTGTAATAAACTCTTTTAGTATGATCCCTTTGGCTACTAACCAATCATTGGTTTTAGCCAATATTGGCTCAAATCTCTTCCTCAGAGAAGTTAGCTCTTTTTGAGACCACTGAATTGGAGGAAGAGGGGAGTCAACAATCTTCTCAGCCAGGTGCCTACTGTTGATAATGCTCCTATCATTGACCAAGTTGGAGGGAATATTTGCAAGTCCTAAATACTCAATTTGTTCCAGGGTCAGCGTGCTATAGTCCATCCTCCTGATTTCTTTAGCTGTCCTCAGGTCTACCCAGATGTCTTCGATCATAGGCTTATGAAATTGAGTCTTTCATCTGATCATGTCCTTGACACCCCTATAGTCAAATTTGTCTCTTCTCTTGAATTATTTCATAGTGACCAGCTGCATCTCTGTTTCCATGACTTTGGCATTGGCTGCTGTCAAAATAGAGTATCTGCCAATTTCAATTGGAAACCTGAAACCTAGCTTTTTCAGCTCCATCTACCTAGTATGTATGACAACCATTTGTCTACATAGCTCCATCAGAACTAACTTATCAGAAGGAAACCTGGGGTGCATATAGGGATAGCCTTGGAAAAAACCAACCCAAAGATAACAGAAGGTGGGAAATTGAAAGAAAATACAACCATAGTCATTGACGACCATCCAAGCCTCATCAGATACTCTCTTCTGCTTGAGTTGAGGGTTGAAGAGGCATAAAAATATGGCAAAGAAAGTGTCATTTACCCTTTTAAAATGGTGGATTGATCCTTGCAACATTATTTGGGGGTAATATGAGTAGACTGGGGTGGTCTTTCTATCCCCTTCAATTGTCAAACCTGGAAAGGTTCACATCAAGGTAGCTATGTACACAAGGTACGAAGTCATATAGAAATTTGAAGTAGTTTGTACCTTGGTTAGTTGCTCATGAAGGGCATTGCTGATCTATTCACCCCAAAAGATGACCTACTTACCTTGGAGGATGATCTTGATGAATGGGTACATCCACTCATGGAACTGTGAGGAAGATGGGAGACCTCGCACTTTACTGAGAAGGGTGATTAAGTCACCAACATCTTCAATGAAATCACTCTTTGAGAAGTTTCACGGCCATCTGGATAGATTAGTTTTGGGGGTCTTCAGCCACCTATTATTCATTACTTTCTTTGCCCTCTTAGGATCCTTGTCATACACCTTTTGTGCTTCTATGAAGTCAATCTCTAGCACTTCAATAGAAGGAGGGCACATGAAGACTTTGTCAATGAATTTAGGGTCTAGCCAAATTATTATGTTGCCACTGGCATTTGAGACTGCTCTCATCTCTTTGTTGTAGAACTGGGTACACTGGAGGAGAAACTCCATATGATGTGCTGCCACTAGGAAAGTGGCAACCAAATGAATGTTGCTTCTGATGATTCTCTTCATTTCAGAACTCAAGTTTGTTGCCTTAGTTCTGGTCATGAACTCAGCCATATCCATGTGGCCAATTTTTGTGTCTCTAATGTCGTCAACATTAGAGGTGACTGAAGTGATCGAAAAGATGCCCTGGTACTGGTACTTCATTGCTTTTGACTTTTTTGGAGAAGTTTCAGACATCAGAACTGGCCTCGATTGAGTGGGTGCTGACGAGCAAGAATCTTTAGAAAGTACTACAATCATGATCATGCAATTAGGGAATATTGGGCAAATTGGGGAACTTGCACGTTGGGTGATCATGATTAAGGAAGGACACTTATCAAGGCTGGGTCAGAAAATAAGGAAAAAAGAGGAAAAAAGGGAAAAAATAGAAAAAGGGGGAAAAAATTTAGAGTTGGAAAAAACTGGATGAGAAATGCATGGGCAGTAAAATTTACCGCCCTTGCATGAAGAATGATCAAGCATGCATGGGCGGCGAATTTTGTCACTCATGCATGTAAGAAAGAGAAGAAAAATGGCATGGGCGGTGAATTTCACCGCCCGTGTATGTTTAAATGGAAGAAAAGTGTATGGGCGGTGAAATTCACTGCCCATGCACCTTCACCCTACGTCGGTGGTGAATTTTGCCATCGATGCATGTTTTGGAAAAAGCTTGTATCGGCAGCGAATTTCACTGTCGATCCAAGTTTGGAAAAATCTTGTATCAGCGGTGAATTTTGTCGCTGATGCAAGTTTGTAAGTAAGGGAGCGCAGGTGGAAAAATTCACTACCCGTGCAGGGTTAGCTAATAAAAGACATGGGTGACAGATTTTGCCGCTCATGCACGTTTAAATGGAAGAAACCAGTGGGCAAGGGAGCATAGTTAAGATCATCGTCGACGTATGCAAGGAAGTCAAGAAGGCTGATGGGGAAGGGGGGAAAAAGAAAGACAAAAATGAAAGCAAACTAAAAAGAGGAAATAAAAATAAATGCAAAAAACATGACCTACCTGGAAATCCATGTGTGTAGCAAGCTCAAATCTGCCAAAATGCACTTTTATCCATTTGCTTGATCATCCAGAGGCAGAGGGTAGGAGGAGGAGAGGAGGAATGAAGAAAAAGGAGGTCAAAAATAGATTAAATGGGGAAAAAATTGACCCCAACAACTCTGCGTGTGTAGTAATAAATGCCATGCATGAAAATTGAGACATTACAGGGGCGACAAAAATCGCCGCCCTTGCACTAAAATTAGGAAGGGATATGTAGGGGCAGCAAAAAATGCCGCTTATGCAGGGTATGATGTAGGGGCAGCAAAAATTGCTGCCCATGCAGGTAAGATGTAGGGGTGGCAAAAATTGCCACTCCTGCAGGCAAGAAGAAATAAAATGCACTAGCGGCGAAATTCACCACCTGTGATGAAAACGGAAAAAATACTAACTCTAAAAAAATGTATAAATTGGTCCTCTGAATGCATCGAAACCGTAATGACTTCCATATTTTAGAGAAAACGTGACAAAAAGATATTACGAATTTTGAATGGTATCAGCTGAGCCAATACGAGAACGAGAAAAACTCATCTCGAAAACAAACTTAGAGAGACAAAGGATGAAACAGACAAGTTTCGTAGGGGGTTGTTCCCAAAAACTAGCTAAGCTGATTTTGGAAACAACATTACTTAACATGGAACAAATCCAAGATCAATATCCTATGCAAGAATCTCAAAATGGAATAAAATAAAAATCATCCATGCCCATAATTTGTAAAAATTAAATTATACATGGGTGGCACTTATTTTTGGCATAACTATATTGATCCTACATAAGCAAAAACTACTTGTAATGTAAGACGTTTAAAACAAATATGCTTCAATCTATCAAACTTACAAAATAAAGAAGGTTTGAAATACTCCTTAGGTAATGTAACAATAGCAATCACTTTTGGTCTTAAAGTGATTTAAACATGGGTTTGGGTTATGCCTACCACATCTCCATATGAATTTACACTTGGAAATATTTGGCTATACCAAATGGAAGCAACAATTGATCAAAATAAAAAAGGCATCTCCTTTTCTCATGAAAGAAAATTAATAGATATTTCAAATGATAACATTACATCTTCTACTACACATGCAAAATATGAGGAGGAATGTGTTATGTACCTTTTCAACCTAGCCAACCATGATGCAAACAATATAAAATATCTAAGTTAAGCTTGTAAGTTTCACAGTGGGGGGAGATATCTATGACCATCCATTAGATGACATCATAGGATGATCTTTATTCATCTTTAAAAAATTACAAAAATACCATAAATGTATTCTAAAAAAATCAAAAATTCAAAAACATTTTCAGCACCTACATGTTATATTTGCTCCTTGGCATCTATGTGTTAGTTCCATGTTGAGGGTTAGCATATCATTTAGTCTTACATACACATATATACAAGTATACAAAGATACATGATACCCTTATGGGTGTTGGTATTTCCCTTTACTCACGTCACTAGAATATTGGGGACATCCATCTTCTATGATATTGATACACACATGTTATTTGATTTGATGATCACTTTAAATTATCATGTTTGAGCTTACATATCTACTTATACGTGCCTTATTCAAGGTTATATCTTGTACATGGTACTTGATATGCTATGTACTTGGAATTTTTTGCTAACACATTTGATCCATAGACCACTATGACATGTTTATGTTGGTTACTTATGCTTTTCTTTTATACACTTCCTTGAGTGTTTTGCCTTGTTATTGTCTTGATTTTAAAAGCATTTGAATACACTCCATTGTATTCTACTCATGTGCCTATGTTTTCTATCTTGGACTTTTTAATGTGTCATTTCTTGTTGTATGGACATTTTATTATGTCATTCCTTGATTTTTGGACATTTTACTAAGTCATGTCCATTTAATTTTGTGGCCTTTGAACATGCCCCTTATTTGCAGTCTCATTGAATCATTGCCTTTTGACTTGCTTTTGAGACCTTTTATGTGTGTGCTTGTTTTCTTATTGAGCTTGTACTATTACTATATAGGCATTTACATGATATTTATCTTACATATTAGGTCTACATGTGATCACATTGGTTATATGCACTTCAATGATACACTTACCTAGACATATTTCCTCCTATATTCCACATAGTTACATTCACAGATTTTATAGTTGTCTTGCCATTTTGAGGTGAGATAATTTCTAGGTACTATTTTTCCCTCACCTCAAAAAGGGGGAATATTAATGGGGGAATGATTAGGAAGCATGTTTTACACACTTTTCATAGTTATTAGATTCAATAGAGGCATGTCATATGGACATGGCTTCCATATATTCATAATATTCAAATCATAGTAAGGGCATGTTTTGGAAATATGTTATCCATATTTATAGTGGGGGCATGTTTTGGAAGCATGTCCTCCACATTGGTACTTATTTATTAGTTTAAAATTTCTTCATATATAGCAGGGGCATGCTTTGGAAGCATGTCCTCCACACTTATACAATTATCCAAATTAGCCAAAGCACACAGTTATATGATTTAGATTCATAATTATGATAAAATTATATACATGGTACCATTATTATACACAATTTCAGCATGAGACATATCTAAGGTGCATATGTTATGTAACATGTGCCTAATATTATAGAATCTAAATTAATCTCAGATTTTAAAAATATTGCACATACTAATACCCCATGGATTTTTACAGACTTTAGCAAGCCAATATAATGTAGTAGTGGATTCACCTTTTGGTATGGTTGAGATGATTAAATCACTCAATCTTACCAAGTTTTTAGTTTGGAGTTGATAATCCAAACTCACCAGGTTATAAGTATCATTGGGTTACACAGTTGAACTAATCTTAATAGCCAAGTGGAAACTCACTTTTGCTCCAAATTTGGGGGCATATGCATTCCAATCTCAATCTATCTCCTTGGATATATGTACTTTAAATATTTATCTATATTTATCCTAATCTCAATTTTAGAGCCTTACAATGATACATATTTTTCAAAAATAACTTGCCAATAGGCAAGATGGTTACATCGACACACAAGTGTACTCCTAAACCTAGATATTTTAATTTTAATATATTTCAAGTATTTTTGACCCATATTATATGAGATAATTATATATTATAATATGTTCTTGGTTGCAAGTCAGTCATCAAAAACGTATTCACATTTAACTCCAATGAAGCACTCAAATTCAACTCAAGCAAAGATAAGGTGTGCACACACACCAAAGTACTTATTCGTTTTGTTTAAACTAACAATTTCATTACTAAATTAAAGGGGGTGAATGTAGATGATATTTTGTGATTATGTAGCACCTCAATCTTGTACACTTATCAAACTCAAACCTTGGTTGTTCATATTAGTTTTACATATGTCTTATTTCCTTAAACCTCACATATGCTCTATCTTGTGCCCTTTGGCCTATCTTTTAGTCTAACCAACCTTATATTGATGATACAAACATCCCATCTTGTTTAAATTTTTTAAAATGTACTTATAATATACCTCTATAAGTACTGAGATTATGCGTACTCTTTTTCTCCTTAGACACTAATATCCAGGACAAAAAATAACATCGATGTTACTATCTTGCCCCAACACAAGTGTCTAGTGCCCTAAAGTCATTCAATGTACAAATGAAATGTATTAAAATCATCAACATAAGCGATTTAATTCAAGTTATCTCATGATAGGATTGGTATAAATATAATATCAACCCTCATTCATTCCTCACCTAGAAATCATACCAGAAAAACACTCAAGAAGTACTCAAGTTACCAAAAGATTTCCTATTTTACTCTATTTTGATATAATTCAAAGGAATAACCTAGATACAAGTCTAAATTACTAAAAGAATAGTCATAAGGTATTATTTTCCAAGTTAAAATCTAGGTCACTATTGTACTTACTTTACACACATTACATGATTCACACATAAAGCCAACACATTGGGAGAACTACATGAGTATGAGGTCCTCTTTTGGAGTATTGGATATGTAGGTAGCACCCTTTGATAGTGGATTCATTATAGGTTAGTTCAACACCATGCACCCACTAACCTATTTTTCTCTAAGGTCACATTGAAGATAGAAAGCTAGGGTTTTACCATTTCACTAGGAATGATACTCCATGACTCATATCTAAATACACTAAAGTGAAGTTGAAGCCAAGCCGAAAAGCATCTAGTGGTCACATCCTACTTTAGCTAATATTTTGTACTAGACACTAGCATCAATCCCAGTGATTAATGTTGATGCAACCATCCTAAACTGATGCAACTATCTAGAGAGCTGGAGGCACCAGATCTAAAATCTAGAAAATGTTCTAGAATTATCTTTCTACCTAATTTTATACTATATTAGATTAAGATTTTCATTAACATCAAATCCAAATAAGTACTCTCTTTATGTCATTTATATAATTAGCATTATTTGTACTTTCTATTTATAGGTTATCTTAGTTTAATAAATTTAACATATGGTACATTTGAGTTTAGCACATAAATTGGCCTACTGTAAATCTGATATTCACCCTTGTGCCCCATCATTTATATATCCTTAACCCTATTTACCCAAGTGGGATTCCACAATCCAAATTAGGGTTAAAGAAGTATATCTTTTAAAGGACCTATGTTTGATTGGAACTCAACCACTCATAAGGATCAAACTCAAATTGGCTTCCTTGCTATCATGGGGTATCTATTCATCCAAATTTATGCATGACTTACATGTGGTCTTAATAATACAAGTACTTGTAGAGTCATGTAACCTCTCTAAGATGGAATTGGCCTAACATTCCATTGACTTTATTTGAAATAAAGCAAATATATGAAAATACAATTCTGAATATCGAAAGCAAGATCTATTTGATAATATTTGATAATAATATTATGTTTCTAACAAGAATATATTATCATAGCAAGTAAAAATCCGCACATAAAATATAATCCAAAAATGTGAAATATATAACTCTAATACCAACATTTTATTTCTTTTTCTAACAAGATTTTGATAACTCATTGACAAATCTCTACACCTTAAACCTGAAATTAAATAACAAATTATGTTACATGTATCTATCATACCACTTTTAGTGAAATTTGTCTCATTACATTATTTTTGAACTGCTACTCCATTGGTTGATTATGCAATCTCATTTTGCTCTTGTTTTGAGTTCAAGGCCCACCTCTAAACATAAATTTAGGTTTAACATCAACACATTGTGTATTCCTCACAAATAAGAGCCTTTGTTAATCCTAGAGAATATGGATGCCTTCATAATATATAAAGACAAAAATTATGTTAATTCCCTTAAACAACTAAAGAAAATAAAGAAACTCAAAATTACTAAAAGTAATAATAGTTAACTAGGATTATTATAAAAAAACACCAAAAATAAGTTATAATTAAAAATAATATTTTGATTATTTTAGGCCTTATATATATATATAAAGGTTAAAAATATTGTATTATTATTAATAATAAAATATATTTATAAAAAATAATATATTAATGATTGACAAACTTTGTGCTCTACACATTTGAGCTTCAACTCTCTCCAAATATAAAAGTTTCCCTACATTTAATATCAAAGTGGGTTTTTTGCGAGACCTCTCTGAAATAAAGAGAGAGACAACAATGATGCACTGAGGACCACAATGCATATGCAAATTATGTTTTCCATCAATCCTCCATTTTTTCATCAACAGGTCAGCAGTACAGACCACTTGCAACCTAGATGCCATTCATTTGTTCATAAATTAAAAATTTTAATCATAAAATAAAGTTCAATCTATACCATTTGTAGGGGTTCAGATTCTATTGCAAGGCCGTACAACTTCACACTTCACATTATTTTATCCTTAATAAAACTCATATATCTAAAATATAAGAATATGATTCATTATTATGATGGTTTGGATGAGTTGAGGAATGCCACATTCTTACATCTATGTATTTGTATTTTTAGGGTGGATTGTCATATGTTCGATATGAATCACTATGGTTTTTTACTTTCCAAAATAGAATAATAGAATAATATTCTTTGTGGTGGAGGATTTCTTGGTGAGGTGCACACCATGGAATTGAAATTTCCCTGGAAAGTTATATTTTTCTCCAAAAAGATCAGATGTTGAATGCTCTATTATTTGATAGATCCAACTTGTATGCTCAATTATGTTTTTTTTTGACTTTAGTGGAGAGATTAGTGATAAGTTTTCTCAAAGTGATGCAAAGTATTTTCCAATACCAAAGGAATTTGTTCGGTGTTCTATTTGTGTTTAGGTTTCCATGAATTAATAATTTTGTTTTAATAATATGTTAAAAATTGTGTAGTCATGTTTTTAAAGTTTTTTTTTTTATCTTTGTAATAGTTCTATTTAACAATTTATCAAATTATATTTAATGAATTTTTTTTTTTGTTTTTTTTTTTTCAAAAAATATTTGTGTTTTAAGTATGGTGTATTAATTGGTTGTGTGTTTTGTTAGTGTTAAAACATTGTTATAGTCTTAAAAGTGTTTAATGTTTTATTTTGTTTATTATTGTGTCTAGTAGATATAGTTTAAATAATTAGTTTTTCAAATTGTAAATTGTCAATAATTAGAATTTCCAAGTATTTATTTATTAAATAAGTTTATGTTAAAAGTTAGATCTGAATAAAGCATGAACATTTATATTCAATGACAAATATTTGTCTCACTTTTTTTGTAATGAACACATTATCAAACAAACACAATGTCCATTTTATGGGTGGGATGCAGGAGTTTGTATTTACCCATGTATCATGGGGGAGTTGTGTATTATATTAGTAGTATAATATTAAATGTGTGAGTTGTGAATTGTTTGAGCAACTCACCTTTTTTAGTGAGAGAAATTTGTAAAGATATAATATATCTCCTATTATATAAGAGATACAAAGCCTATATAAGTGTAAGCATATTAATGAATTGATGATTGATAAGCTTTAGTTTTCTGTACATTTGAGTTTCTCCTAGATATGAGGGTTTCTTCAAAAATAAGAATGATGTCTAGATATTAGTTGGAAGGATGTTACAAAATAGATTCAACTTCTAAGTTTGAGAAAATACACATAAAATCACTACCAGAAACCAAAGAAATTACTAAGTATATACATAGTAGGATCCTACTCTAATGGTCCCTGAATCTTGATCTAAAACTTATAACATTTAAATCCCTAAAGGATATTCCCTAGATACATCAAACATCTTTTAGGGGACCTAAGGATATGATTAGATATGTCTTCAGATGTATTTAGGCATATCTTTAAGTCCCTGCAAGATCCTAGATGTATCAAGATCATATCTTACAAAAAAGATGTTTTTTTGACTTTATGATAATTTAAATAGGGACTTCAAAAAATAATTAAAAATAAAATAAAGTATAGGAGCAACCCTAAAAGTAACTTTTACTATCCGTAGATCAGTATCAAGATTTGATACGATGATGTCTTAATGCCAACAAGTTATTAATACAACACAACCCTTAGGTCCTTTAAGGGTTTAGTTTTGAGGAAAATCTATACATCTAGTTAAAATACTCATACAATAACTATATGAAGGGTTGTGTATCCTCCCTTTGGCGTACCCTTTTGTGGAGGTATAATACTTGATCTGATTTTGTCTTATCAGCTTGCATATAAGTTGTATAAACCTATGATCAATTTTTAGGAATGCAAGGTGATATATGCACAAAGATGGTCCCTAAGATTTAGGGTATTAAATAATATCCATAATCACTATTATTATATAGCCATAAAAATAGATATCCAAGAAGTATCATTTATAATAACCAAGAAAGTAGATAAGGCCTTTAAGATTTGAGTTGGCCCATGTTTCCATGTTTTACAAGGAATTTATGGTTTGGTTAAAATTATTTTGTATCGTATCTCTAATACCATTGCCTTTGACTATTTATACCATGATGACTCATTGCTCGATGATTTATGACCACCCAATGTTTTCATCTAGATCACATTGGCTAAATTAGGGTTCATAAAAAGTTTGTTTATTTTTACAAGCTAGTTTTTGTATTTTTTTCAAGGACTTTAGTTGATTTAATCTAGAGAATTGAATTTTATTAACCCAAACCTTACCAAAATGAGATTTATGGTTTGATTTGATTTATGTTTGCAAACACTATTAAATTAAAACTTTATGGATAGTTTTAAGTTCTATTTTTTAGACTTATTTTCAAGTTTAAATTTATCTATTTTTAAATTGTGTGGATTATTATTATTCTCTTTATTTTAACATTGTTTGTACTATGTGTGATAATATGTGTCATTTCAAACATTAAACTTCAGTTCATTATATTTATATTAATCGTATTTGAAGTTGCAAAATAGTTTGATGGTATCTACTAACATATTGATCATAGATTAAGTGTTGAACACAAATGCCATGTTCTATATGAACTTAATAGTATGTATGTTTTTCATTCACTATCATACATGCTAGTGACATGCACATGTATTAACCTATATATTTTTTAAAGTGAAAAAAAAAATCCATGGATCATGATACCAATGGAGTCAAAACATAATTGTTTATTGAAATCATTTTATAAATTTTCCTGTAAAATTCCATTCTCTATTTGCATTAATGAAGTCAAAATGCATAGAGAATGGAATTTTTACAAGGGAATTGTATCTATAATATCATTTTTCAGTGGAGGTTTTTGTAGTTCAAATTTCATGATTTTTTTTCTAAATAAATATGTTAATATCATTATTATTTGTTAAGTGCCAATTTTGAAAATGTGCTTTTGCATTATGATAGAGACTCAATACAAAAGTTAATTTAAGAATTAGAAACGTGATTATCACCAATATTTTCATCCTTGAAGGTAGTGTTGTGTATTGGCTATTATTTTTGTAAATTTGACATTGAAATGTTTTTTTTTCTAAAAAAATGTCTACTCTCAGTTTAGGTGCTAGGAAAAGAACAAGGGGTCAATCAAAGAGAAATTCCATATTGTGATATTTTGATATACATCAACAAGAAGAACCTTTAAAAATATATATTGGTTCATAAGAACAAAAGGAACCTAAATTATTTCATATGATCAAGATCATACTCAATATTATTCTAATTACTTTCAATTAGAAGATGTAATTAACAATAACAATGAACATGACATTTAGGTTATTTAAGACAATATAGTAGTGAAGGTATTAATAATTTAATCTTGTAAGTAGTTGATAAAAGTTTTAATCACTCCAAAAAATGAAGTCACTCCAATGGGACATATCAAGGAATATTTAGGTTGACTGGGTTTTGAAGTATCCTTTAATTCAAACTATTTTAACTAAAGATATTAATCAGCCACCAAAAGAGTGCATGCAAAATATATGTAGATGGAATCATGGGAGTGAAAACCATTAATATATAAAACTAGATACCATAGATAAGCATCTGAGGAAAGTGTATGAAAAAAAATTATAAGTAGAGAGGAGAAATAAATGATATAATGGAGAACAAAAGAAGAGTCTCTCCATGTTAGGTATGCAAGTGAATATGATGAATACTTGGAAAAAAATAAAAATCTTATTTCAAGTGGAGGAAATACGTCATTATTATTTGGAAAGATGATATAAATAAACCAACTATCAAAGGCTATAAAACTTTTTTTTTTTTTTCACATTTTAAACAAAGGTTGAGCAATTATAGATTATCCAGGATATAATAACATGCTACAATGTATTGGCATCTTAATCTTTTTAAATATTCACTAGTCAACTAGTAGAGGTTTCTAATGCGCTAACTATCTTGATCAAGTAGAAAAGGAGGACCTTCTGGAGAAGATAAGGCTTTCAAGATACTTAGCATTATCAATTAATGAAGTTACAACCATGGATAACACTTTTTAGGTGTGTATCCATGTTTACACTATTGTGAACCATGTTCGCCATCCTCATTTTATTATCAATCATAGAATGAGAGAAAATTAAACTTCCCAAAACATTTTAAAACTTGTCAATAATAATTTCAAAGAGGTTGGTGTCATCAATGATTCCTTAACTGCAATAAAGGTTGTTTGTATAGGGACAGATGAAACATTAGTTATGCAATGTCAAAGAAGTTGTCTTTGTGTAAGGTTATAGATTTATTTTACACCATATATGATTGGTATTCATTGCATGGCACATAAAATGAATTTTGAATTCAAAATTTTGAACAAATTTACATTATTCTCAAAAGTTTAAGATCTCATTCATGAAATCCATTCATACTTTTTTTAGAAGTCTGAAAATATTTTTAGAAATCAACATTTTGCTAAAGGTTTAACACATGGAGGAAAGTTGTTTAAATATTTTGATGCCTGATGAATTTCCATTTGTTGATTATTAAATAGATTATATGCATAATATCATCCATTAGTGGGAGTAATGGAGGAACATCATCACACAATAGAAAATTCTCTAGATATTTTGTTTCAGTTAAATGATATAGAGACATTATTGACCTTATTTAGACTTCTAACCATGTTGGATGAAATGAAATAAATGATAAATAAAACTCAATAATTAAAAATTTAAATTCAAGACTATAACAAGATAAAATAACTAATATGCCTCACACTTGATAATTTATGTCTAACATAACAATCATTTATAGTGAATAAATTCACAAGATGGAAGTTAATGACAAATATTTAAAATAATAATAACCATTTATAGTTTAATGAATATGTAAATTTATGTGCATAAGTGTGAGGATATAAAATACCCTTACACACTTTTTCCATAGTTGCTCGATCTATTAGACTCTGAGAAGTTCTTGTTACAAGGGATCAATTCATTGAGGTTGTATCCTCTGTGAAGTACACCTTGAGGGAAATTAATTTTTTTTTATCTCTTTAGAGATTAGAGAACATTTTCCTCAAGATAAATTAGCAAAATCCATGGCTATGGTGTACACTCAATATTGGAACAATGTTAACTCATCATATTTTTAGAATAAAAATAAAACCTTGGCACAACAATTTTGTAAGTGTATAATTGAATGGTGAACAAAATGAACATATTTTAGATTTTCCAAAGCTAAGGGAGAAATCTTCTAGATTTTACATAACAATTTTGGAAAAATTTAAAGTTTTGGTGAATTCTTTCAAAGATGGCTCGATCACTAAACTATGGACTACCTTAAGTTTGAGTGAAATACTATGTGATAATATGTTATAATATTTTAACATTGATAATTTATTCCAAATGATTATTTTGGGATCAGTGGAAGACGAGAGAATTTATAGTGAATTTTCATATTTAAATTCAATTTTAAGAAATAAAGTTGATATGAATCTAGATACTTGATTGAGGCTCTATAAAAATAGATACAATGTCCGAAATTTTCCATTTTATAGAGCTTTGGAAATTTAGAAATAAGCATGTGAAAGAATAGGATTGACTAATAATTTTTCCAATGTACACTACACTCAGAGAGTTTTGTAGTACTATATCTAAGTCTAAAAACTTCTTAAGATAATGAAAATAATGATTATAAAAAAAATTAAAAAAGTTAGCAAGTTTAAATTTTAAATCTAGGCATCTGAAATTTGAGGTTGATTGAGGAAGGACATGAGATTTTGTGATCCCCAAGAATTTTACATGGATTCATGCAAAAATATTGCATTTTGATCATTAAGAGTGGGTGACTATAATTTTGATGAAAAAGTGTCGATACTTGATTATAAAAAAACATTTATTTTTATGTTGTGTTTGATTGAGGAAACATGTCTAAGGAAACCTGTAAACTTTGTTCTAGATATGCGTTCATATATTATGGTGTTATCTTGTTGTTGTATATGAAAATTATTTGATATATCTATAGTCTAAAAAAATATAAACATGGAAATTGTATAGTAACATTGTATATGTAATGTTGTATTGAGATGTTCAAATGTCATATTCTTATATTCAAATTCTGTTTTGTCACAAATTTTGTTATACTCAGTTTATTATATTATTTGGTTGGTATTTTGAGAGACTAAGATTTAAAGAGGGATATAATCAATTTATAATAAGTTGATAGGATTATAAAGCTTCATTAATTGCATATTATTTCCTTGTATTTAATTGGGTATTCTTCAAATGATACTTTATACTTATTCCCCTCATTATGCTTAACATGCAGAGCTTTGATTTGATCTTCATAGTATTACTTCATTGGAAGATCATAGAATGGTATTTGGGATAGCTTAGTGTATATATTTTTTAAATATCATTTTAATAAATATAATGAGTATGAGCATTATTTTTATCATGCTCATTTCTTAAGGACTCATCAAAAGGACCAATTTCAGTAATTTCATCACTAGCTTCTAAGGAATTGTCAGAATGGACCATCCATTCATCAAATTGTCATTGGGTAAATTTTGTTACTTTTTTAATCTCCTTTTGGATAATATTTAGCATTATAGGGAAAAACAAGAGACAAATGTCAATTCTGGGTACATGTAGGTAATTGTTGTGACAAAAGTGGGTCACCTCAATTTGTATAGATTATTTGAGATGGCTACACTCAAAATTTGAATTTGATACAAGAATATAAATTATAAAATTTCAATTCTATTTTCTAAACTACTATATTTTTTGAAAATGGTCAAGTATAAATAGGTCAAACATCTAAAATTGGAAGATGAATTCCCATTTAAAAAAAAAAGACATAGTAGATAGTTGACCATCCACCCCCTTATTTTTAGAGCATCATTTAATATTTTTTGAAACCCTTTCGTGGAAAATTAGATAATGTCATCTAGTTTTCAACCTATGGTTTTTGAAAAAAATTAATGAATATTATTTTTTTAATTAATTTTAAAAAGTAAATAGACCCTAAAAATGATTAAATTTGGATAGTTATCCATGTAATTCCCCTAATTACCTAAAAAATACAATTTTTTAAAAGTGTATATTAATAGGCCTAATTTACAACCATGTAATTATTTTTGCATTTGGGTGAATGAATTAAAAAAAAAACAAACAAATATAGATATGTACGGTTGCAACATATAGTGGTAGAAAAAGACATAACTATAAATTAGTATAGGTGGAAACCTTAAAATAATAAAAAAGGTTTAAAAATTATATATTTGGAAAGAGAAGAATGTGTTCTATGATGTAGTAATAGTTTTAGGAAATATCATGATGAAATTCATAATGTTTAGCATGGCAAAAGTTTTATTTTGATATTTTTAATCAAAAACATAGATTTAGTTGTGTTGTGCAGGTCTACAGCCTTAGGTTCTGAATCCAAGCCATTTCTAATCTTAGAGGCATGTTTTTGAAATTATACAAAGCAAAAGTCCATATGTACATCTATTTATATTAAAGTCATGTCATTTTTAGTCACTAGAAACATACATAAAGATAAATATAATGTTTTCACAGTCCATCTCTAAGGTAACTAGTTATTGCCCCTAAAGATAAATTGTATGCCATGAGGGATGTACACATGAAGTAAGTGTCATGTGTGTGTTATAAAATTTGTGTGTGTAAATATATACACTACCATATGAAGGAAATAGTTAAAATAGTTATGCAATTTGGACCAAATTGAGCTTGTGAACTTAATTTTGATTTTATACTATGTGATTTGGGGTTCAACTAGCCTCAATTTCATCATAAAATAAACAAAAGAGTCAATTGTTCCAATAATGGAGGAAATTAGGGACGATTTGGACCCATTGAACCTAAATTCAACTATATTATGTGATTTTGGGCTTAATTAACTTTGATTTAATGACATATTGAGCCAATTAGTCAACTGGTGTAATCAATGATGCAATATGAGTCAAATTATGCCTCATGAACCTAATTTTGACTATATAGGATGTAATTTGGGGCTCAATCAACCCCAATGTCATCACACAATAAACTAAGTAGTCAATTTATTTAATTGCTGAGGTAATTAGGGCCAATTTGAGCCCCTTTAACCTAACTACGAATATAGAATATGATTTTGGGCTCAATCAACCCTAATTTCATATTAGAATGAACCAAAAAATTGATTGGTTCAATGAAAATATACAATTTTGACTATATAGGATGTGATTTGGGACTCAATAAACTCCAATATCATCACATGGTGAATGAAATAGTCAATTGGTTCAATCATGGAAGCAATTCAAGCCAATCTATGCTCCTTGAACCTAAATATGATTATAAGATGTGATTTAAGGCTAAATTAGCTTTGATTTTTATCATAGATTGAGCCAAATAGTCCATTATGTGCCCTATGAACCTAATTGTTAGATATTAAATCTGAAGTTTAAATAAAGTTCTTATGGGATCAAATATTAGATCTAAGGTTGAAATAAAGTTATTTTTAATGTCACATATTTAGGAATTTATATAAGCTCTAAGATTAAAATTATAATAAATTCTCAAATAAAACATATAGGTTCACCGATATGTTTTATCAAAATTTATAATTAATTGGTGTATTAAATATAATTAAGATCAAATGAATTGAAGGATAACAAATGTCTTAAATGACTTGTAACTAGCATAATGAAGTTAAAATAGTGAAATGGGCAAAGATCGAATGAATGAAAGAAGCTAACTATGAAAAACACAAAGAAGATAAAAAGACCTAGTTGATTACTACCTCTTAGGTTGAATATGTGTGATATAAAGATGATTGAAAATGACCAACTCAAGTTGATTATACTTGTGGAATTGAAACAACAATGGTCACTATTCTAGGTTAGAACTGTCTGGAAATAATCAAGATTAACTACCATTATTGTCCTCCAACGATCATTTTTTGACCTTTGTGTAAAAGCAATAATCTAATGATATAATCACCTATGCCTACTTAAAATGTGTCTATGTACATAATTGAGACCTTTGTATGTGCATGAACAACCTATAAATTACATCTTTAATGATTAAATCCTACTAGGGATTATGATAGCTAAAAATCTACAAAAGAAAGCTCAAATTTTAATGGGATGTGTTAACCCCAATCATCCCCATTATGATTTAACACTGCTTACACATCTAATACTTTGGAAATGATGGAATTCAAACCCATATAGTTCTCCCACCTAGAATACTTATTACAATAGTTCTCCTTTTGCTACATGTATGCATATAGATATAGATTGAATAATTGATAATGTTTTGTTTGACTCAGATAAAATAGATTTGTGAATAGAATCAATTTTGGAAAGACTAAGGAATTTTTTATCAATGTGTAATAGTATAAGTGTGTCTGAATAATTTGTGAATTCCAAGTGGTATAATAGGTGGCTTGGATGTGAATTTATAACAATATAAAAGGGTAAACCCTCAAAATAAGTATCCTAAAAATATGGACTAACCTGCAAAGGAGGATTTAACTTTTAAAAAGATGTATTTCTAGGAGAAGGGTAGGATCGAACCATAAAGGATGGGATCGACTAGTGATCCTAACACATTTACGGCAATTTTGACCTAAAAGGGTGACATATGATCTTAGGAATTTGCATGTCCATATAGATGATTAGAGCTGTTTTTTGATAATTTAAAATTATTTTTTAGGTGTAAAACAACTTATAAATTGATAGTTTTATACAAGTACTAAATATAGAGTGAGGTGGAAAAATAGGACCAAGTTAAGGACTCAATTCAAGTAAGGTAAATGTGGGCCAAAAGTGAAATTATCAAGTATTCATGACCAAATTTAAGTATCTACAATCAATCAAATTTGAGGTATGCCTATTTTTATGAAATGACATTACCATATAATACCCCATGTTGGATCCTCATTAACTTGCACTCACCCTTCTATGCCTATGTACTCTAGAAACTTCATTGTCATCTCATAGAATATATTTATTTTATGTCCCCCTTTAGATTGGTGCTTTCACATTGGATCCAAGAAATTATACTCCTTTCCAAATTATAACTCCACTAGTTATCATTATAATTATGCCTCCTTAATTTGTACCTCAATATGTTGTTAATATATGATCAACAATTGTATGACTAGTTTTGCTAACCAATGGACTTGCAGTCCTTCCTATTAGTCCTTTAATACTCATTCTCACCAATTAAGTCATTAATTCACTTCCTTATGATACTTGAATAATATTAACCTTAATCCTTCCAAATTTTAATCATTTTTAAGGTATTATCTAATTTCAAACATATATTTCACTTTCTCCTTGGATAAACTCTTCAAATCATTCTAATTATATACTCTCCTCAATGCTTTATTCTTGAATATCAACATGCACATTTAGATTTAGATAGGTTTATGGACCAAGTCTTCTACATGCCTTGTCCATTCCACTTTCATCTCCATTGTAATCAAATAATCTCATTTTTATAGATCCTCTTCACTTAGGGATCATCCTCCATGCATTTAAATTTCCTCATTGGAGGGAATTGATCCTTTATGTGAACCAATCACATTCCCTATTCATCATTTTTGTGTTCTTAAGGCATTCACCAAAGTTTATTATCCATTATTCCTAGGTTCTTTGGTATAGATTACATTCCATAAAACTTCACCATATCTATACAAAATTATTTCCCTTTCATTTGAGAATTCATTCCTTTAGATATTTTCTTTTGTACTTCCTCATGCACAACATTAAACTCTCCTCCAACCTACCATATGTTAAAACCATGAAAAAAAATATTTAACCGTCAATTCTCAATAAATTAATACATATTTATCCAAAGATGACTCAAAAAAATGATTAGTCCTCTAAGCTTAGGGAAAAACTAAAAACAAACCTCCTCTAGGTAGGTATAAGTTGATAGTTAAAACTCCAATATATATAGCTAATCAGAAAACCTCACCACAAAATTTCCAATTCACCTATCCACACTTCATTGATTTCATTTAAATTTACAACTTAATATTCAAATTATTCATATGTTCCCTCAAAATTATTTCTTCAATCTACAACATATTTGACTAGCCATGCATTAATGTGCTCATGAAGCTCTACAAAGAACATTACATACATATATATATATATATATATATATATATATATATATATTTATAAATTTTAATTTGAAACCAATTCTTATGTCATTGATATCAAAATTTAGGTGTTTCCTTTGATAAAATCAATGATTTTTCTTCAAATCATGCTCCACCATATGCACCTCTAATATACATCACTTATGTAGACATGCCCTGATAATGGAAAACAAATGTTGCACTAGTTTATATAACTTTAGGAGATTTGTTATATCTAAGAGCAGACACATAATTTTGATACATGAATAATTATTTGTTATGGTATTATTGTGTTTTTTATTTTGATTTATTGATTCAAATTAGGCTCTTTTTGGCATGTTTTGTTATCTTTTGCAATACTTGCACCCTAATGCTTCCCTATTGTGCCATGGTTCCCCTATTTTATTATCTTTTTATTTTCCTAATTTGTTTTCCTTTTCTCTAGATTTGTTTTCTTATTTTTTTGTCTAGGTTTCATTGTTCATGAGTTTGGACAAAAGTTGCATTATTATGCTCTTAGTCTCAACTAAGACTGCAATAAAATGCTTCAGGTCTAACTAGAAGTGCACCAAAATTCTCTTGGTTTGACCAATAATTTAGCTATATGCTCATGGTATTTTTCATCTTATGTGCCCCTTTGGACCTCTTTTTTAGTTTTTCTTCCCATTTTGGTTAGCTTTTCTTACTTGTATTTTGGTGACTTGCACTCTAGTAGGTCCTTAGTTTGAATTTAAGATGCCTATAAGTACATGAGTGTATTGATGCATTTAGGAGACACGGATTTGAGATGATAAGCCACACATTTAAGAGTAAAAATAAATGATTGATTTTTTATACAATTATCCCTAAACCAAAACCAAAATTGGAGGATCAGTGAAAAAGCATATATCATTTAGTAGTTGTTTTCATATCAATTATAAGGATAAGGGTTAAGGTCTTCATATTGTAATGGATTTCTTGCTAGACTACATTCATTGTTGGTTTATAATTTTTCAAATAACATGGGCCTAATTAAGGAAATATCCTCATAATTACTACCTTAAGGTTTTTTAATGTGATTTGAGCTTATCAGGGTTGCAAAGAAGGAGAACGATCTATAGGAGACTTAAAATTAACTATGAAAAAGTGAGCAAGTTTTTTGAATTATAGGATCAAATGAAAAATATCCATTATTATTTTATGGAATATAACACAGATGACTAATAATGTACACTAGATAACTAGGAGCATTTTCTTTATCTAGGAGTGTATCGACACACTCTTGGTCAAACTAAGAGAGTACCAAAATGATTTTGGTTGTTTATTTAACTTCATCAACTTTACTTTTTCTTTTTTTTCTTTTTTTTTTGTGTGTGTGTGGTGGGGGGGCGGGTGGGGGGTGGGTTATCTCTAGATCAGTCTTTGGACCTATTTTCAATTCAATTTATTCACCAACAATACACAAGTTTGGTACAATTTTATATTTATCTAAAACCCTATCTACTTCAATATGAAGAATTTAATATATCCCCCTTCATAAATTAGGTCTATTTTCACTCTTATATTTAGATCTAAGTTTTACACATTATTGTATGTTTTAATGTAATATTCTTTATCTAAATCTACTTTACTATACTACATTAACCTAACTTCAACATAGAGCATACTTTTGTACTAACATATTTATTGAATAGGGGTTGAAGCACTCACTCATGGTATAAAATATATCATCAAGAACCCAACCATGTATAGACAAATGAAGACTGCCATATAGCATAAGTACAACTAACAAAACCTAACCACATATCATAGCATATGACTAATCAAAGAAACATAAGATAGTTACAACACATAATCCATCACCAAGTCACACATGTCATATACAATAATATTAAACATGTTACATTTAGGTTAAAACATAACATGTTATATTAAAATTAACTTTGATAAGCTCTACACATTAAAATGCATTCACAAAGCCCTGAATACAATATCTATCAATATTTTTTTATTCTCTAGGAATTTGCATAAAACCTATGATCCCAATTCAATGTTCAAATAACAAAAGAGTTATATTTATATTATCTCCCCAAAAACATAATAATGACAATTGTATATAGATAAAAATATATATTTGAGATTGATTTTGTTTGACATCCTATTTTCCCAGTGATGGATTTTAAATGCACTTGTTATTGATTAGCATTATATAACATGATTAATGATGAGAATATTGATTTATTATTATGCAATCATGGATGTATAATATTTTTTTATATATTATGGAATAACTAATTATTTCTATATTGCTTTGTATATTCATGTAATGCATGTTATGCAAGGATGGGGAATAATTTTCATTGGATATTGTCTTATTTTTGTTATTTTATATTATATGGATTTGATATCATGATGTGGGTACATTCCTTATTATTTTGGTGGTCATGTAGGTGCACCACCCTCAATATTATTGAGGGTATCATTTGATAAAAGGAACTATGCATATTTTAGGCAATTGAGAGATAATCTAGTGAATTATTTTGCATCCATTCTAGTTGCACTTTAGACATGACAAAATTATTTTGTCTTTTTGGCACAGGTAGTGACCGCCGATAGGTGATGAATTTATTGTTATTTTTATCTCATAATGACTATTATACTAATTGATTTTAGGGATTTTTAGAGTTCAAAGTAGTTTATAGGTAAATGTGTATTATGTTAAATGCATAGAATGCCTTATTCCCTGGTTATTAATAAGATGTATGTAATTATCATTGGGTATTATAATACTTGATATTTCAATTATAGGGACCACCTATACTAGGTCATTGGGTCTAGAACCTAATGTACCTATATAGAATATTGTGATAAATGATAAATACCATGTAGTTCTTGTGCAAATATTTAACCTTGTCACCAATTGAATTTAATAAGGTTGAGTTTTCAAGTTTTCTTTATGACACAACATCCTTTGACTAGATATCAATACGTAAATGGTGTACTGAGGATCCTTTCCTCTAGGATACTCAGAGAAGAGGATCAAGTTGGGCCTTGTGAACAAATTGATGTATAATCTCCATTCGACCCTTTGAGAAAAATGTAGTAGAAGGAAAAGCCCATGACATGGGCTAACTTCCTGATGTCATCAACCTTTAGGTCAGTGCTATAGTGGCAATCTTTTTCTCTGACGGAGTAGTGACTTTCATGTTCTAGTTGTAATAGAAGGCATAAAGAGAAATTCGCCTAACTTGGATGATAGTGAAAAAGTATATCCATTGACAAGGAAAATGTATTTTCAAATAAGAATGTGTAAAACATAAAGCATGAGAGCTAAGCTATCGAGGTATTTATATAATATCTTGGTTAGGCTAGTTGTTGAGATGCTTAACACTATAGAAAAATAAGTTATCTATCAAGCACATATCCCTCTCAAGGATCTATAATATCTACATTAGACAAACCCTATATATACATTTCCCAACATGGATAATAGTCATTTTTAACCTATAATTTTTAATTTTTAATTTTTAAATTATAATTAACCTCCTATGGTAAAAAATGTATCACCTTATTCAACTTACCTCTCTACATAATGTTGTGAGATTCAATTTAAAAATATATGGAGATGGAATTGACATTGTATGATTAAGTTTTTAAGTGTTATAAATATGGATTACTATTCAATCTACTTCTACCACAATGACAATAAACATTATTAGTGGATTTGTCCCTAAAATCATATTTTTTGTTTCATTATTTAAACATCAACTATTAGAATATTGAAGAACAATATTAAATAGAAAAATATCACTAAAATTATCCAAATTGATGGGTCAAAATAAACTATTGACATTAATATTTTGAGAATTAATATTATTTCTTCAACTAAAATTCACATGAGTTGTGCCATTTTAATAAAGGCAAAGAAGTTATGCATAATTTAAACTCTCCTAATCCAAATTTATGTTTAATCTTATGAAAAGACTTTGATTAAATTTATAATCCCTTATCCAACAATTTTATTTTGGCTAGAGGCATGTTTGAATGGACAGTGATATTTTTTTAATAACTATTTGTTGCTTTGCATAGAATGGCATGGCTTGGTCAGGGGAGAAATAAATGAAGTTGTTTTAGAAGAGGAGGAGGATGCTTATGGGAGATAGAGAGAGACAACAAGATTTTTTCGGAAAAGAGTGTAGAATTATTTAATAGAGGAAGGCACCAAGTAAATTTAAAATCAAAGCATAGAGGTTTCTTGAATAATGGTATAACATCAGGCATAGTTGTTTCACCCAATGCATGTGTATGTATTTTTAAAAATGATTATAATTTAAATACTAGATACATCATTGATTTTGATAATATATTATCATTTTATGAGTATATTCTAAAATATTTGAGCATTGTATGATCAAATTTGATAATTATATGGTTGTATATTAAATATTTTTGGATTTTTAAATGTATTAAATAGATAAGATTTGTTACACTCTTGAGCACTCTATCATCATTACTAACCATTTTGATGCATTTCCACAAGAGGTCCCACCCCTCTCATCTTCATCATGAATTATAACATTATGTCTTGGAATGTAAGAGGGATTTCTCTCCCTCACCATAAATATGGAGTAAAAGATGTGATTGCTAAGTAGAAACCTGATATTGTGTTTTTTCAAGAAGTTAAGCTTGTTGGTCCCTACCTTGCTTGTTCTCTATCCAACGTATGGAAAAATGATCATTTTCTCTATACATCACATAGAGAAGGTAGGGGGGAGCAATTATTGGTTTAGATTCTTGGATGCATAAGTTTTTCATTGATAAAGGGGAGGACCCATCACATAGCTGTATTTAGGTCCTCACTTTTATCAATGGCCAACCAATTAGGTTTTACTTAGTTTATGCCCCAAAAATAGTAAAAGATAGAAGTGAGTTGTGAGATTGGATGGCCACTAACCTTTCTAATGCTAATTGGATTGCAGGGGGGATTTTAATATCATTAAATTCCATAATGATCAAAGTTGGTAAAATCATATCAAGTTAGGCAATGAAGAATTTGATAAATGGCTATCTTATCACCATTATGTGGGGATGATTGACCCAATCCACACTAATAGTGCAAATCATATCTCTAATTGGTAAACTTGGTGTAATTGTAGATTTTGAGATGATAGAAGGTTGAGTAGACTTGACAGATTTTATATTTCTCCTAATCTTCATGTCATCCTTGATTCTTTTGGATGTAATGTAAGAGTGGATTATTATACTAACCTCTCTGATCACTTTCCTATCTTTTGCTCAATTTTTGGAAATGATAATAGAAACATAGAGTTAAACTTTCCATATAAACTAAATACTTCTCATCTTAAAAATCCATCTTGTGTGGCTGCTTTGGTTGGCATTTGGAACTCTATACCTAAACCAAGCGAAGGGGAGTCCTATAGGGATTGGTGGCATTTAGACATTTCTAAATGCACAAATTTATTTTGAGCTTTTGGTAAGTGGCAGGTTCGATAGCATAAACATAAGGATACATATTTACAAGGGAAACTTGAACATCATAGGAATTACTCAATGCTAATCCTAACAATATTGCTTTACAATCTACTATAGCCTCTCTAGAAACACATCTTCAAAAAATTGATTCGTATAAGGGACAAGGAGCCAAAATAAGAGCAAGACTTCATTAGACTAAGGAGGGTAACAAAGGTTCTAAATACTTTTTTAGATTTATAAACTATAAACATAAGAAGGAATATATTGGAGCCATTCAAGATGATTTTGGTAATGTGCATCAGTCCTAAAGAGATCAAGGGTTTATTTGAAAACTTTTATGAGAATCTTTTTAAGGAAGACTCTCATTAGCAAGACACTCAATCAGTTTTGGAAGACATTATGAAAGACATCATCCCCAAAAAGGTGGATACTAAGTATAGTCAGTATATAGACTAAGAATATTTTATGGAAGATTTATAAAATGTTTTTTCAATGTCTCCACACAGAAGCCCAGGAATTGATGGGCTCTTAGTGAAATTTTGTCAGACTATGTGGCAACATATTAAAGATGATTTCTATCTATTTTACTTAGAGGATTTTACACATGGATCCTTGGGATCTATTATCAATAAGGGTCTTATTAAACTCCTTCCTAAAGGGAAGAATGAAGAATTTATTTCTAGTTGGTGTCCTATTACCCTACTTGACACATCCTACAAAATTATTACTAAAGCTATTGCTACTAGAATTAAACTAGTGGTGAAGGAGATCGATAGGCCAAAATAAAAAGGGTTCCTTAGGGGGATATTTATCCTTGATAATTTGATCCTTGTATGGGAAACTATGGAATGGGCTCAATAATCAGGACAAAGTGCCTTATTGGTGAAGCTTGAATTTGATAAGGCCTATGATAGAATGTGATGGAGCTTTATTCTTAAAATTCTTTAATGGTTGGGATTTGGTTCTAAGATTTGCAAACATGTGAAAATTCTTTTAAATGATGCTACTATTCAACTAGTGGTAAATAAAGAGTTATCTAGTAGCTTTCTTTATGTGCTTGTTACTGATGCTCTTGGATATTTGCTACAAAAGCATAATCAAATGAAATTAATAAGGGGTGTTTCTTTACCCAATGATGTGGTTGTTCTTAACTCTCATTTTACTAAAGATAGCATGCTCTTTCTTCAAAATTTTGAAAAGGAGATTTAGAATGTAATAGGAGGACTTGAACTTTATTGTGTTATTTTTGGTTCTAAATTAGTTCATCATAGAACTAAATTTCTCATGGTGAATTATGATCCTACTCCTGATTGGATACCAAAGGAGTGAAAGTAGATTAAACATGGATAAATTGATCACTACTTGGGCATTCCATTTGGGCTATGTGTTACTCTTTTTGATATGTGGAAGTGGTTTTTTAACAAGCTAAAAAATAAGATTTTTTTGTGGGGGAATAAATTTATGTCCTTAGCTGGAAAAATTTAAGTTGTGAATCCTATTTTATTAGCTTCTCATGTGTATTACTCATCTTATTAGATGCCTTCATAGAAAAGCTATGAATATTTAATCAAAATCATTAGAAATTTTTTGTGGTCTAATTTTAATGGTGATGCGGGTTTCAAATCAACTTCTTGGATGCATTGCATCTAGCCTAAATCTAAAGGTGGGTTGGGTTTATTAGACCCTAGAAGTTAAGGAGTGTGTTTGGCTACTAAGTGGATTATTAGAGTGGTTTTTGGTGATGAACGACGAAAGATTTTGGTTCTTGACCATATTATACAGGGCTATATTTAAAATAAATGTCAAGTAGTTCAACGGTTTGATAAAATTTTGCTTGCTCCCTTTTTTTAGCTCAAAGCTTCATTTCCTTTATAGTTTATATGGAAATTCTGGTAATAGGTCTATACATGTTAAAATTGGAAAAGTGAATCCCTACAACATGGGTTCAATTTTAGTGCATCATCTATTTGGTGGAATAGATTGGTGCAATACCAAGGACAACCCCTTGTTGTTACCTTTCCTAGACATGCTCATCACCTTTTTCATAAAGGAATTCATCAATTTGGAGATTTATGGGATTTCAATGCTTTTGAATGGGCTGCTTGGCATACCATTTAGAATAAATTTGGTTTAAACAATAAGTTTCAAGGTTTTTTTGTCTTTGTGAAAGCCTTGGTTTCCATGGATCTTATTATAAAGTTGTGTACTCCCTTACAATGCAACTTTCTTAAAGATTGGTGGTGGCTATCCAAATTCCAGTTTGGTTATTTTCCCTTAAAAAGGTCTATCTCATCCTTCTTCCTCCTATGCCCCAAGGATTAATAAAAAATGGAATTGTAATTTGAAATAAAATACTTAGCGATGGTTGAGTTCTCAAATTTGGAGGTAGAAAGCAGAGTCTAATGCTCAAATATTGGCTTTGAAAGTTTTACATTTCAAGTTACTAGTTGGTGATAGGTTGAAATGCATGTTGGTTCAGGTAGTTAAATGTCCTTTTTGTCAACATAATGAAAGTATGAAACACATTTGTTAGGACTACTCATGGGATAAAAGGGAATGGGATGTTATTACTAAATTCCTTCCTGTGATTTTTTAACATAGATTAAGTTGGAAAACAACTTTTATTAGGACTTGGCATTCAAAATCATGTTATAGAAGATTATATGAGACATACAATTTTACTTAATATCTAGAAGAGTAGATGTGTCAATCTTTGCTAAAAATAATGTTCATAAGGAAGCTGAAATGTTAAAGTTTTACTCTGATATCATTTTCCAAATTGTTGTATATGTTCTCTATTGCAGGGGGTGCCCGAATAAAAAGTGAAGATCAACAATCATCTTGATAATATTAAATATCAAATGCTACAATTACATGAAAAAGAAACATTATGTTCCAAACAGTTACAAAGTTTGTTGAAATTCAAAATTTAATGTTGTTGTTTTGTATTTTTCTGGTTTTGTAAGAAGCTATTATCCTCATAGTAAATCTAAGTTATTTTGTACTGTTGTAGTTTTATGACTATCTATTTATAGCAACCTTTTGGTTGCCTTTTATTTGTAATTTTTTACTTTCTTGGTTTCAATTTTAAAAAAAATTGTTATGTTGTCACCCACAACTAAAAACCATAGAAAAATATTTATTTTTTACCCTATTTTAGGTCACCTAATATGGTGCAAGCTATAAAATTTGATCAAAGGTTTTATGGTCCATTATAAACTTGTAAATTACTCTTGGTTGGATCTATTTAAGTCTATTTCAACAAACCCATTTTATGTATATAGTATAAGTTAAAATGTTCAATGAGATTATATTCCTTAAAAGCATTTACAAAATAAGGCATTTTGTTCAGTCATTGTAATCATAGAGTTCCACTAGGACACATTCATTTAGACATTTTAGTAAACTATTCTTAGTGATGTTCTATGAGATCAGATTTCTTAAGTCATTTTTTTCAATAATTCCATGTGTCTTGTGTATATTCTCACATTTTGGTATATGTTTGAATAAGTGTACAAAGTTAGGGGAATAAAATGAGTCCTTTATTTATGGACATGTTTTTCTTAAAAATTAAGAAATTTGAATTTCTATCAATAATTTGAAAGGATTACACTCAAAATTTGATGATGGTGTAAGAACATGATCTATAACATTTTGAATTTAATTTTAAAACATTTTTTTTTTAAATGGCTAAATATAACTAGTTCAAACATCAAAAATTTTAATAGGAACTTCTATTTTTTTAAGGAAAATAGAGTAGATAACAGGTCGTTAGGCCCTTCATTTCTTGAACATCATTCACTATTATTTAAAACCATTTGGTGAAACTTTAGATAAGTTCATCTAGTTTTTAACCTATATTTTTTGATAATTTTTCAATGAATATTATTTTCAAATAGTTTTACTAGTTAATAGACCCTGAAAACTAACAAGAAATTGGATAGTCGACTGTGTAGCCCCTCTAACTACCTAAAAAAACTTTTTTTTTGAATGCATGTAGAATTGGGCCTAGTTTGTAACCATATATATTTTTTGAAATTGGATCAATGAAAAAAAAAGAGACACAAGAATATATAAGCATGTATATTTTCAGCATGTAGTGGCATAAAAATCTATAGTTAGAAATCAACATAGATTGAAACCTTAAAATAGTCCAAAAATTATAAAAATCATATATTTGAAAAGAGGAGAGTGTGATCATCATCATGGTAATAATTTATAAATTTTATTTTTGAAATTTTTAGTGTATTTGGTGATGGAAGTTTAATTTTTCTATTTTTTTATAAAACTCTTAATTTCAGCTATGTATTGACAAGTTCAAGCCTTTAGCTTGAGAATCCAAGCCATTTTCAAGATAAAAGTCTTGGTTTTTGAATTCAAATAAAACATAGCGCGTGTGGCTTCCTTTAACTTTGCATTAAAAATAAAAAAATATCTATTGGAAGGGGTATTTATTTTTTCATGTAATGTGAAAGGAACACATGCACTCTATAATGTGTAGGCATTAGTTTCACATTGCACCAAAAAAAAAAAAAAAAAAATCTATTAGAAGGGGTAGATGGTTTACTAAAATAAATGTTAAATATAACCTTATAATTTAAATTTATTTTATTAAATATAATAAATTAGGATCACTTTGCATCTGATAGATTTGGTCTCATAGTCACATGCCTTACGATGTAGGATATAATTTTATAAAATCCAATGTTGCCAGTATATAGGCATTTTTAGGGTTTTGGTATTAAACCTATGGATTTTATGGCATAAATTTTATAATTAATGTCTATTTTTGGTAAACATATTATCATTTTTAGATTTTTTGCTTTATGGTTTGCTTGCTAGCATATTTAGGAGTCTTAGGTTTATCACTTTGACATCAAGCCAAAGTGGTGTGATTGGGGAAGCACATGTCACATTGATGGCCTATGCACACCAAATGACAAATTTATGTTAATTTTACTTTCTCATCATCCCTCCCTCATCATAAATCACTTCCTCCTCATCCTTCATCACCCCTAATCACTCTTTCCTTGTTCCTTATTTTCCTTAATCACTCCATTGATCTTCACTGTCCCTCATCATCTCTAATCACTCCCTCTTCATCCCTAATCACTCCCTCATTAACCATCATAATCCCTCATTATCTATAATCACTCTATCATCCCTCATCATCCCTAATCACTCCCTCTTCATCCTAGATTAACTTTATTCATTTTATCCTAATCCATCATCATCCCTAATCACTTCTTCATTTATCCTCACCATCCCTCAGCATCCCTAATCTCTCCCTCATCACCCCTAGTCACTCCCTCATTGACCCTCACCATATCTCATCATACCTAATCACTCCATCATCCCTCATCATTCCTAATTGATTCCCACTCATCCCTCATAATCCCTAATCTATCCCTCTTCATTCTCATTGATCCTAACCATCCCTCATCATCCCTATTCACTCCTTCATCATTCCTAATCACTCCCTCATTAACCCTCACTATCCCTCATCATCCATAATGATTCCCTCACCATCCCTCATCATCCTTGATTATACCCCCTCATCCCTAATCACTCCTTACAATACCTTGATGGTGGGTGTTGTGGATTCCCATTTATGCTTGATTGGCTTATGTTTCATTTCCAAATTTTGATCACTCAAATAAAGACCAAGGAAACTCTTATTTCATTCATATTTTTTAAATCAAATAAGGAACTCAAATATATCATCTAATTTTTTCATGGGATTAAAATATATATGGTGATTTACACCTAAATCATAGAAATATTGTGTATCTAGAACCCTGGTCCAGAATAAGTAGGTAGGAAATCAAGTGAAGGGTGGGATGAAATTTTATTAATTACATATATTAATTGGGATTTTGGAAAATAAGACACCAATTCATGTCAAATTTACTTATTATTAGGTATTGTATAGGCCAAAGGTGATATAAAAACACAATATCTACTTATGATCAAGGTAAATGCAAATAATGGTCCCGCCACACTAATACAACCCATACATAATGAATTACATTTAATAATTTTAATAAGTTGAAACCAACTACTATATTAATAGGGTTGGAATTAGCCATCACATCAAGTTACCCAAAATTTAATTTCATTATGTATCCCATCAACATCATGAAATATTTATAAAGATGACATCAATCTATTATATGATATGAATATGTACTGTGTCACACAAGCCATTCATACCATGTTGGGCATTATGTAGATTGGGTCACTCCCTCAAATACCTTTATGTTCAGTGTAATGGATTTATTCTTTTCCATGATTGTCCCCTAGTCACTCCTTTATCTAAATAGGTTAGAATTCCCCATTTCCTTTTAAGACATGGCTTGGGTATTGTTGTTAGTTTGAGTTGCACCCTTTGAGGAGGTGTTTCAAATCCCCTCACTCAATTAACAAAATGAAAACTCTTTAAGTTTTTGGATGGCCTTTAAATAAAGAGAATAACTAGAGAGGGTTGTATCCCTTAATGTTACACCTATAATATCACTACACCTACTAAAAATGAAAGGAAAATGAAAAGAAAAAGCTAAAAACAAACACAAAAGGGGTGATGCACCAAATATTAGTCTCCTCCACTTGCCTATGGATATATTATGAATTGAAGAAAGACTAAAATATTGTTACACAACTCAATAATATCTCTTCTAACATAAATATTTCAATATGAAGGCTATGGTCATTACACCAACCAAGAGGGATGATCAAGAGGTCTAATAGAAGATACTAATGAATATCTTCCACACTTAACCTTGTAAAACCATTTGACACAACAAATATGAACTGAAAGAAGACTAAATATTTTCAAAGAGTTAATAATGAAAATGACATATGAGATTAATTTCAAGATACTATCATCAACATTCATCATACAATCCATCAGAAAAACACTAAATATAAGCTTGAGAAGGCATATATCAGTTTGTATTCACTCCAAAGGCAGTGAACATGTGTTAAGTTGATTAGGGATTCACCATATTAACTTGGAGTATATTTTTCCAAGCCATGAATGAGAGAGGAGGGGAAGAGATTATTAATATCATGAATACCACCACAATCCCTTTTTAGTTAAAAAATAGAAGTATATTTCAATAAAGCATGCAAAGAAGTGTTGTTATATTATTCTCAACACACTAGGACAAGTTTTGGTGAGTTTATCAACAAGGGATGGCATATAATCTCATCATGTCTTAATTTATTATTATTGAAACTAACTCTTTTATCTTGGATTTACAAGTCCACTTCTTGAAGGGTAGTTACAAGTTGCTCCCTTGACATATGGCATAATTGACCTCTTTGGAATATTTCTATGCCATTCTTGGTTCTTGAAATGCATCTCCTATCTTGGTTAGAATGAGAATTAATATTATACATATTCAAAATTTATTTATATCATTATAACCTACAACTTGCATTTCCAAACCTATTTGATCCAAAAAAAGCAATGAGGACAAGTCTATCTTTTCATCCAAGACCTAGTCCTTGTTTGAAGACTATCACAAAAATATTTTCAACATCATGTATGTACTATACAATATCATGTAATATATCTCAAATATTATATACCACCTTCACATGGGTATTCACAACTTACTAGCAAGAGGTTTGGAGAGGGCTGTAAACATCGATGTTATAAAAGCTCCATATAGTCTTGAGAAATATATTGATATCTTGTCCATGTTCTATGATTTAAAAAATAAAATATTCAGGTGTTTTATAACTTATTATGATTCTCCAAGATCATTTTTATCTTGAAACAAGTTTGAAAATTTTATGGATTCTTGTATGCTTCCTTGAATGCTCTCAATAACATGACTAGTGGACTGTCTGTGAATAGGCTCTCAAACTACCTATAGTCATTGGCCTTTTATTGTATAAAAAATTTATATCCTTAAAAATATTTAATTATATGCATACACGGATTCCATTAACTATTTTTATTCCATTTAAGAATGTGAGAAGGTCTACAAACTCAGTTCTCTATGCAACTATGAGAACAATCTTCATTTAAGCCTGGTTTAGTGACATGAAATCTGTCTTAGCACCTTGAGAGTATATTAAATAATTTTTTTAGGTAAATTATACCTCTATAAAATCCTATAAATTCTCTTCAATTGAATGATATGTTCCCATACAACCAAAAACATGAATTAGGCCTGAAAAGTGTAGTTTTTAGACCTTTTCATTATGTTTTTACCCCACACGTGCTAGTATTTTGTCTCCAATATATTCTCATGAAGTTAATTTTATTAAATTTTTTAAAATTCATATATATTCATTATAATCATTTGAGATGGTGTTTATCTTTTTTGAGCTTCTTTGAGGGCTTTGCAAGGGTTTTAGACCTGTTTATCTTCTTAAGAATCATTCATAAATCACAACCCCTTGATTGATTAAAAAATTACATGAACTTAGAGGGAATATAAATATTAAAATTATCCTAACATAATTTTTCCCCATGCACTTTCTTGTTTGACTTCTCATGTGAGAAACAAGGCCTTTTTGAACTTATAAGCTTATGTGTTGTGCGTTTGAGAGGACTATTTTAAGAAAAAAGTCACCTTTTATGTTATTTTTAGTTTTAAATTCCAATTATATGATTTATATATTAATAATTAATTTTACAAATGGTTTTACCCCCCTAATGGCCTTAAGCCTTGCTTTAAACCATGGCTGGGATTTCTTGACAGTTTAGGGGTTTTAACCCTAATTATCATCTTTTGATATTTTATCCTCATTGTAAGGAATAAAATCATTATATAAAATTTATATTGGGTCCTTAAAATACTACATAAACCTTTAGACTCTATGTTCAAAACAAAATTTTTCAATCTCTCACCATTTTTTCTGTGAAGGTCTGTAGGTGTCTATCTAGGCTTAAAATTCACTTCAAACCTATAGGTTGAATAGAATTTTCTACTTATTATAACATTAAATGATTTTAAGATAAAATTTGAGATTGTGTGACCTATTTTATAACCTTACCAAATGAAAAAAAATACAAGATTTTCCAAGAATTTCTAATTCTAGACTGTAAACTTGACACAATCCATTTGAGTGTGCATACATCAACTATCCTCTTTTACCATTTTAACCATGGATGATATTAAATGTATTTTAGATACTTGGTTTATGTGTTATTATCATGAAAAAAATATTAATAATGCATTATGAGTCTTATTTTTAGTCACAAGTCTATTATTTATTGCTTTAATACTCAGAACCCTATTCAAAAGCACTAAACTAATGTCCTTCATGGCCTACCACCTACAATATTCCTATCAAATATGAGAATTAGTGTGTAATAGTTTTTTTATGATTTATGAGTGTCATATACACTTCCCCTATGTGATTCAAACCTTATTTCACATAGATTATTCCCCAAAACATCAAACATGCTTGCCCATAAGACTATGTTTCTCTCACTTGAGCACTGTGTGATTCAACCAACACTAGAAAGTCAATTTGCAGATGAATGAAATATGGTGGAACATGTAATGGATTGTTATGAATTGGTAAAAATTCATACCATGTGATTTGGATTCTTACATAAGCCCAAAAACTTCTTATCAACATCAAACAGCCTAAAACTTACATCTTTTCAAACCTTACAGACATGTACCCCTTTATTTCACTCTTATATGCATTATAATCTTGCTTGGAGATGGTTCGGGAGACTAATTTTATTTTTTTAATACCTTATACACTATTGTCATATATTTTTAATCCCTTTCATATTATAAAAATGCTTCATAACCCTAAAAAAAAAATGTTTGTCATGTCAAGACCAACAAAACCATGATATTTCTTGTTAGTACCAACATGATCATTGAGATTTTATGATAAGTTTGATATTGAAGAGAAAATTAGATATTCAAGAGATAATTTGAAACCATTTACATGCATTCAATAATCTTAGACATTCCATTTCTATGGGAAAATCATGATACTGGGGTTTTATAAGGGTTTCATGTTAGGAATGGTAAAAATATTCCATGAGGCTAAGATTTGAAAAGTTCATAACAATAAAATCAAAAGTAGATTTAGAAAAATGGAATGAAACATAAATCAAACCAAATGATTATTCAAAATATGAGATAATGATATGCTAGTATAAAGGTAAGCACTTGATTATATACACAAGACAAAATACTAATCTAGTTAATATAACCAATGTGGGATAGATCAAAACCAATTAAAAGATGAAATAGATAGCTAAGACACTAAAAAAATGATAAATACACATGAAATACATACTCTAACACACAACCCCCCTAAGTGAAGCTAGGGGCTAAAAAAATCCAAAAAATAAATAGCAGCATATCCATAGAATGAGTCCCGACAATAATTCCTGATAAGGTACTCATGAACAATATATATCCATGAAATGAAGAAGGAAGATCTCCTCATGAACATACCCAAGGAAATTTTTTATAACCCCAAGCATGCCATGAAACTCAAGGAAATAAAATGATGGAAAAGGATTCATAAAGATGTTTGCAACCTATTGCTAATTCAAAATGTACTCCAAGCTAAGACCACCATCCTGAATGTACTGATGAATGAAGTGCATTTGTACCTTATGTGCTTGGTCCACTGATGCTCAACTAGGTTTTGAGATATGTGAATTTCACTTTGGTTATCACACCAAAGTACATTGGGTGAATCCTACATGAAACCAAACTCTATCAATAATTTATGAAGCCAAAGAACCTATTGACTATAATTATTACCTTGTACTCAATATCTGTAGATGAAAGTGCAATAGCTTGTTGCTTCTTGCACAAATAGGTAATAGGTGAAGAACCAAGATAAAATACGTAGCTAAAAGTGGAATGCTTATCATCAATAAAACTTGCCTAATTTGAATCACTGTATCCAATCAACTAAATACAACCCCTAGTGTAGTGTAATTTAAAATGAGGAGTGCCTCATAGATATCATAAGATCCTCTTGGTAGCCTACCAACGACTATCATGAGGGGTAGGTGCAAACTTAGATACAAGACCAACTACAAATGAAATGTCGAGGTGAGTATGGGTCCAAAACATAAGACTCCCTACCATCTACCTATACAATGTAGGATCACAAAGTGGAGTAGTACAAGAGGTAGTGAGAGTCAATCCAGATTAAAAAGGAGTAGAACTTGGCTTACAATCAGCCATGTTAAAACACTAAAGAAGATCAAGTGTGTACTTTTGCTGACACAAATAGATCCTTTTATTTGACCATGAAATCTATAGACCAAATAAGAAATGTAGAAGGCCAAGATATATCATGTCAAACTATGCTAAAAGTGCTTGTTGAATAGTCTAAATCTGAGATGGGGAGCTACTTGTGAGAAGCAGATCATCAACATACAAGACAAGAATAATAATTCCCTCCCTAATATGATAAATATACACTATGAGATCAGAATGATAGAGAACAAAGCTAGTAGAGAGAAGAAATGAATCCATTTTCTTATACTGATCTAGAGGGGCTTATTTGAGATCATAAAGAGACCTCCTAAGTTGATAAACAAGAGAAGAATCATGAATAAACCCAGAAGGTTGCTCCATATAGATTTCCTCATGCAAGTCTCTATGCAAGAAAGCAATCTTCATATCCATATGATATATTGGCCAACCTTATGATGTAGCAAGATAAAGTACAAGGTGAATAGAATCCATCTTGGTAATAGGCACAAAAGTCTTAGAATAATTAATACCTTCAACTTGTAAGAATCTGTTTGCAATAAGACATGCCTTATACTTGTCAATGGACCCATTAGCTACATATTTTGTGTGATAATTCCATTTTCACTTGACCAAATTTCTTCTCTTAGGAAGAGTGACCAAATCCTAAGTGTGATTCTTCATCAATGAAGAATACTCATCTATCATCACATCATCTCACTCTTATATCCTATGAGCCTATGAAAAATATTATGGATCCTAGATAATGCCTAACACAAAAGTCCAGTACCTATAGAATGTGCAAAATGATGTTGAATAGGTGGAAGATCTTTTATCAATGATGTTACCTCATAAACTATAGTATGAGCCTACCTAGGCCTAGTGGCAACATCTGTGTGAACAATATCCTCATCCTTTATGACCTCCTTAGGAATCTCCTAAACTAACTCCTCAAAGAATGAATCCTTGAGAGGAGGTGAATCATGTAAAGAAAAAGAAGTCATGGAAGAAGATGAAGAGTCATGAGATGTGAAACGCTCATCAAACTATACATGTGTTCAAAAATGAACATCATGAGTATCAGGTTCTAAAAGATGATAAGCTCTCATGTCCTTGTAATACCTTAAAAATACCAAAGGTTTGCTCTTCTTTTCTAATGCTTTCCTTTTATTCTTTGATACAAAAACCTAAGCAAGACTCCCAAAGACTCAAAAAAATGAGACATCGTGCTTGGTTCTAAACCAATCCTCTTTCAGATTCATATGCTCAAGTGCTCGATGTGGAGTACAGTTATGAATTTAGTTCACACAGTTAACTACCTTTACCCAATAGATAGAAGGTAAAGATTATGAATGCATCATGTAGTTAGACATCTCCTTGAAAGTCTGGTTCTTCCTCTCTACTAAGCCATTCTTATATGGAGTATGTGCAATAGAATATTGGTGAATAATATCATGGGCTGCTAAAAAATTAGTGAATTCTTGGTTGAATTACTCCCCCCCATTATCTATAAGAAGTTTCTTGATGTAACTCGATGATTGTTTCTTGACCAAAGCCTTAAAGACTTTGAAGTGAGAAAAGACATCACTCTTTTACTTGAGGAAATAAAACTAAGTACATCTCAATAAATTGTCAATGAAGGTAAGAACATACTTAACTCCATTGAAAGGAGTGGGACAGACCATCAAATCACTCTACCTAAGCTCTAGTGGTGAAGAAGCTCTCATGGACATGCCCTTAAGAAATGGATCCTAATGTTGTTTCTCCAATGTAAAACTGGGGCAGAATCCATCAAGACATGAAACTATTGGAAGATCCTCTACCATATTGTGAGTACTCAACTCCTTCAAATATTTGTAGTTGAGGTGTCCAAATCTCTCATGCCAAAGTTAACTCTTTGAATCTGCATGAGAAACTAAACACATACCTAAGGAAGGAGTATCATCAAAACCCTTAAAATAATAAAGTCAATATCTATGATCAACAACACCTTATGCAATAAGTGTATGTGGCTCTAATAAAGATCAAACTTTAGCACCCTATGGTGTGAAAGTTACTATCTTCCCCTGACCAAAATGACAAATCTTATAAATTGAAAGCAGATTGGTGGTGATGTTTGGAACATATAATGCATATTGTTATGGAAACCATCTAGCTACATGTCACCCTTTCCCTTAATAAAAATAAAGGTAGAATCTCTAACCTCAATGTTGGAAGTGAAACTCAAACCAGGAGATATAAAGGACTCCTTAGAATAAGTCATATGGTGTGAAGCACCAAAATATAAAACACAACTATTTAAAATAGATAACTATGATCTCCTAACAACATTAAGTGTTCTCTCATGCTCATGAGATGGCAAAGGAATGGAGACAAAGATCTTATATTTCCTAATGGTATCCTCTAAGGTTTGTATTCTCTTGAAACACCTAGACTCTTCATGACCAGAGCCCCACAATAGGAATAAGATGGGTTAGACTTATTCTTGGATTTGGAATATGGTTTGGGTTTAGATGTAGAAGTGTTGGTGGGCTTAGGTGCATTTTGAGGTAGAGGAGTGTTCTTCTTCTTACACTTAGATTTTCCTTTAGACTTAAGATGTGAGGCCACTAATGCTTTATGAGAGGTGGAAGAATCAATGTGAGATAATTTGGATTCCTCCCTAGTGAGTTTCTCACAAAACAACTCAAGATCTGGCATTTTGAATGCATCACCTAAGGCATCCATACTAGAGAAAAAGGTAGATGCAAAGATTTGTAATGGGCCACTCAACTTAGACAAAATCAAGTACACACACTTTTCATCCTTCTTATCTCATCGACTCCCCTTCAACTATGTCAAAAAATTCTTGAATTTAGTGAGGTATTATATAATAAAATAAAAGTCATCTGGATTAAGTGAAGTAAGCTCCACTTCAATCTGCATTATTCTACCTTCCCAAACAACCCTTTTAACTTAGTCCACATTTTAAATGGAAAATCACAGCCATCAAAATGAAATAAGAGACTATCACTCACATAACTCCCAATCAAGCCCATACATTCTTCAAACTTACACTGATGCTGATTTTTTTCAAATTCTCTTGTAAAATATGGTTGTGTTTCATTCATTAAGGACCATAATCCTTTACATTTAATGATTGTTTTTGTTCTAGGTATCCATGTGTGGTAATTGTGTATAGTTAAAGGCTCATAATGATTAATGCCAGATGTAGATTCCATGTTAACTAATCTCCAAGAGCATAAATAATGTAAAGGGTGCACACAAATTAGCATCAAGATAATCCACCCAAAAGATTGTATTATAGGATCCCTCCCAATTTTAGCACTTTATAAAATAGTTTGTTTTTACAATTTAATGGAACCAATAGATAGAGAATAAAAAAACACACACTTTTTAAAAATATATAACTTAAATCTGTGTTATGATTTAAAAGATATAAGTGTTACAATTTTTTGGAAAATGGGTCAAAACAATTAAAAAAACACTACGAATAGATTTTAGTGACCAAAATGAAAAAGAACATAGATGTGAAACCACTTGTTGGAACCAAAAATTAGATATAGACTTTAAAAAGTCAACTAAAGTGAAAAATAGTCTTGTTTATTACCTCGGTATACATGCAATGGATTTTGACTTCCTCTTTTAAGAAAAATACAACTAATAAAGCAAAATTAATGAAACTTTTAGTGGTGTAAAGAGGATAAAATGAATAGTTATTATTATTATTATTTTTAGCTGAGAAGGGTGCCAATATAGTTTTCCAATGCATATCTAACCTCCTTCAACACCTTAGTCTTTCCATGTAGCCCAATGCTTCCTCTCTCTTCTTTCAATGCACCACTTCTTCTCTTCTAATGCCAATTTCCCAGCTCTTACACAAGTGCAAATTGTCAATCTACTAGATAGATAAAAAAACATAGAGGACAAAGAAAAGAATGAAGATTTAGAAAGGAAAAATGAAACGTAGGCCTCCTCTCTCCTCTTCAAACACCTTTGCACAAATTTCAATGCACACCTCCAATGCCAACATAGACTACATAAAACCAATGCCAAAGAAAAAAAGATTTGAGATTTCAACACAAAAATAAATGAGGAAAAGTTTAAAAATATGTAATGCTGACTAGATCTTAGAAAAATGACAAATCATAAGGATGCCTCTACTAAAAAATATGCCTCTGCCAAAAAAGGGATGCCAGGATGGATGACACTAAGATATAAAAATAATCTCTTTGATAAAAAATGCCTCAGCTTCTCCTTTTCTCATCAATGCAGATCCCACACAAATCTTCAAAGATCTAAAAATTAGGTTAAGAATAAAAAAATGCCAATCTAAAAAATAAAGATTGAAAGTGCCAAGTTTTGCTCTAAAAAAAACACTTTCAGATCTGAAATATCTCATAGCGATATAAGTATAGATTTCTAACAAAAATAAATTCCTCATATTGAAAAGTGCCTCAAATATGTCTTCAATGCCTTACTACAAATAAGGCTTTGAATGCATATCATTAAAAAAAAAGGCAGTTTTGAAATAATCTAAGGAAGCTTAGCATAAAAAACACATCAAAAATGCTTCAATACCAAGTATGAGAAATCCAAACTACTACTATTGATCTCTTAAAACAAAATAAAGGTACTAAGCTCAGATATGAAGCAAACAATGAGACAAATCCACTACCTAGCCTCTCTCAAATCTGATACACCAAGCTTCTGCTCTTTCACTACCTCAAAACAATGAAAAACTTCAAAAAGTCTAAAAGAGGCACCAAGATCTTCCCCCATACTTCTGAATTGCAAGCTAAATGATGGTTTCAACTTCTTCAAGGCTCTGGTACCATGTTAGGAATTATAAAAACATTTCATGAGGTAAAGAATTAAAGATTTCACAACAATAACATCACAAGTAGTTATAGACAAATGGAATGTAACACAAAGTAAACTTAATGATTAGTCATAATATGAGCTAATGAGATGCTAGCACAAAAGTAAGAACTTGCTTATATAGGCAAGGTGAAATACTAATCTAGCTAATCTAACCAATGTGGGATAGATCAAAACCCACTACAAGATGAAATAGATAGCTAAAACATTATAAAACATGAGAAATACACATGAAATACATAATCTAATAGTTTTAAAGGATATTAACTTGTTAACAATGATTAATAAATATTTTTCACTTAATCCCAAAACTATTAACATGGATTTGAAGGGCATAGGGGTATTCAACATCCCCTAATGGAATTTATTTTAATTTATTATCTCCTTCATGATACAACCTGTTGTACTCAATATACCCCCATTCTTTTTTTGAATAGGGACCAAATTTATTGTGTAAGGTCTAGGCCTATCTTGGAATTCTTATTTCATAAGATCATTATATGTTTCACCTAACTTTTCTATTTGATAAATGCAAATAGACATGTTTTGCTTATTCAGACAAACCTATTAATACTCTTCTAAAGTTTTGCATATACACAGGTTTTTGAAACATGTGCAGTTTGTAAAGTATTGGGCTTAGCATAAATTAGTCTTTAGAAATTTTATTTAGGACTTTATCTTCAACATTTTTTGATCTTACACGCCTATATAAACCTCTGCAAAAAATGTTCTTCAAAATTTTTATTCATAGGTTTTATCGGTAACTTTTGATTCAGAACTTCTATTCATAGGTTGGGTCCTTATAATTTTATCCACCATGGATGAAAGTCTTCGAAATTCACGTTCATCACAAGTTTGCCATTTGGGATCCAAGTCTTTAGAAATTTTGAATTTTGGCATTTTTTGTTTAGAGAAAGTGTTTAGAATTTGGTTTTCAGAACTTTTGTCTTCAGTAAAAGTGTTTTGTATTTACTCTTCAGAGAAAATGTTTGACATTTTATATTTTATAAAAATGCATGGTAAAATATTTTAGAGAAATAATTTGGAATATGGTCTTTTAATTTTTTTTTTGAAGGCCTCAGTTAAAATTTGGTCTTTGACAAAAGTGTTCATTAGCCTTTAGAAAAGGTAGTCCTCATAGCCTTTGTAGAAGACACCTGGTATAGGTCTTCAAAACTTTTATTCAGAAGATTTATTTTCTTCACAATAATTTGGGGTAAACATTGTATTAACATAACATCTTACTCTTGAATACCTAAATCCTCCATGGAATATCTAAGTTAAAGTGAAAATAATGACATGATAACACTTGGTAAAATACAATGACGTGGAATTCTTCTAAATGTCTACAGTGTCTATGTGGCATACCCACCAAAATAAAGTGCTAAAAGTTTGAATTGAATAAGTAAAACAAGTTTAGATATGTTGGACATTAATGGTGCATGAACTAAAATTGAATGCCAAGGCTATATCAATGAATTGAAAACAAACTTCATGGTCATTGATCAAAAAAAAACTCCAAGCTCACTTAGCTCCTTGAAAATAAGACCTAACCACCTACATTTGAATCATGAAGTGCATACAATAGAGCTAAGACACTAAATTGAATAACCATAACTTTTTCAGCTTAATGAATTAACTAGGGCATCTTCATCTAAGACATTTAGAGGAGCCCTTCCACCATCTAGATTCTCAATCAAGGACTCAACTAAATAAAAAGACACCATCTTTGATATAATAGGATTCAATAACAAGTATCTAAATTGCTTGGTGTTATGGGATGTAATTCATCAAGTGGATGTACATACTTATGAGGATAACTTGACACAAACATAAAGACAATTAGTTATGGACATTTTCCATCTCAAACGATAGGGATTTCATTTCATAGTGGCCAAGCCTAAGGTTATGCCATGAATAGACCTCTTACATGTCCTATTATTCACTGATAAAGTGATTGGAGGTGTGTTCCTCCATCACCTAGAGAAAAAACCTATTGTTTTTTGCATTTTAGGAGACAAATTCTAAACATATTTATCCTTACCTATTGTAGATGCTACATATGATTTACACAAAGTGGTTACATGGAAAAAGAAAAAATCAATTGATAAAACATTGAATAAATGGAACATTCCTAGGGAACCAGTTGTCCTCAAAGAGAATCAACCAATATTGTAACTAAGTTCTAGATGGGAGTCCATATTGGGATGGCCCTCCTAAACTAGTTATATGACTACCCTAGCATAGAAATCCTTTACCTTGAATGGGTTTCACTACTATATTTACTTATGTACTTAGAAATAACATTTTCTCTGGGAGAGTTAATTAGTGCTAAGTTGTAAGATCAACGTCTACACAAAGATAAGAGGCCTTAAGGGAGCCATTTTTATATAATTTCATACTTCCTAGATGCTATGTTGGGTACAATATATATGCACAATGGGTCATTCTAGAGCACTGCTCCAACTTTCATCAAGAACTATATATGTGACTAATACTCTTTCATGCATATATAGGCCTATACCAGAAACATAACCCAAATTACAAAGGATGTATACCCTCAGGTATGGAGGGATATTCATGGGTCACTATTGCCCAAGGTATCAAGGAGCATAGTTGACACATTGATGTCTAGATGGGACTATTGGATGTACCCTGATTACATTGTATTCATGGTTGATGGCCACAAGGTTACACCCCTACATCTTCCCAAGTATGTACCAGATAGATTATTAGAACATGAAATAGCCTACCAATTGTGGTGGAGAATTAATTAATATTTGAAGAAGAAAAAGAAGGCAATGTGGGGATCATATCAATTAACTGGTGAAGCAACAACATGGTGGGATAATGAAAGGGTAGATAAGAAGCTGTTACCTGGTGATATAACTTGGAAGATTTTCCTATGACTTTTTCAGAAAAGATGGTTATCGTAGCTCTTATTTAATCAGAAGATGACAGAGTTTCAAATTTTGGTTCAAGGAGGTATGTCCATAACTAGTTATTGGGAGAGGTTCTCACATATATTTAAGTATGTTCCATAGTACTAGACATATGAAACATTTTGGATCAAGAATTTTATATTAGGCTTAAGGCCCTAGAATGGAGTAGAGGTAGACATTCATATCCCACTCACTATGGATGCCATTTTTAAGAAAGCAATTAAACAAGAGCAGAAGTTACCAAAAATATCCAGTTACTGTAAGAAGAGAGATGAAAAGTTTACCAATAAGAGACCTCAAAATAATTAGAATAATTATCAATATAATTATAATCAGAATAACAATCAAGGTAATGGTAATCATCAGATCAGGGATTTGAAGAGAGGTAATAACTCTCAAGATGAATATGTTGGAAACCAGTATGGAGGAAACAAAAGAGGTGGTTATAATAACAGAAATAACAACCAAAGGGAAATAACTGAAGGACAAAAAGCACCTAAGGGTGGCTACTACATTTGTGGGGGAGATCATTATGCAAATTCATGTCCACAAAGATCAGCTGGAAGAGGAAACAAAAATCAGTAAGGAACACCACAACATCAGATTCATGCCAAAGTGGACAATCGATAAGCTGACTTTTAGGAATCACCTATTCAATTTCAAGGTAATATCTATGGACTACCTATTTCTATTTTCAATTGATATTGGTACCATATAATTTTTTGTAGATCCTAGAGTAGCATCCAAGTTATCAATTAGATATGGGCATATGGAAAACTCTTAGATGGTATAATATGGCAATAGAGCAAAAAAGAGATTAGACTCGTGTCTAGCATGTAGTGAGTTAGAGCTTCCTAGTTTTTAGATGCAATTTAATTTTTATGTATCAACTTTAGGGTCTTATGATGTAATTTTGGTAATCAACGGGTTAACTAAAAATAAGTCTCTAGTAAACTGTGAAGATAAAGTTGTTATATGTTTGCATGACCTAAGAAATCAAGTGGAGATTAATGTATCTAAGAGACCTTTAGATCTTAGAAAAATATTGGATATGCAATTGAAGAAATCCAAGAGGAAAGGGTATGGCATTTATGTCATCCAAGTAAAGGACTTTGACAAAGAAGAACCAATATTCAATGACTACCCAATCCTTAGAGATTTCAAAGATGTATTCCCTGTGGAGTTGATAGAGTTACCATCAAAGAGGTAATTTGACTTCTCAATTGATTTGATACTAGGGACTGAGCCTCAATCAAAGGCACCCTACGAGATGACTACTACAGAACTATATGAGCTTAAGACACAATTATAGGAGTTGTTAAATCAAGGGTTCATTAGACCTAGTGTGTCACCATGGGGTGCACTGATTATCTTTATAAAGAAGGATGGTACTTTGAGATTATACATTGATTATAGGATGATTTAAAAAGATACTATTAATAATAAGTACCCACTCCCAATAACAGATGATCTCTTCGATCAGATGAAAGGAGCTACTATGTTCTCAAAGATAGACCTTAGATTTGACTATCACCAATTATGGATTAAGGATGAGGACATATCTAAAACAACTTTTAAGACTCAATATGGTCACTACAAGTTCACAATGGTACCATTTGGGTTGACTAACTCTCCAACAACCTTCATGAATTTGATGAAAAACATTTTTAGAGATTATTTAGATGATTTTGTTTTGATCTTCCTTGATGACATATTGATATACTCTAAATTAGTGGAAGAGCATGAAAAGCATTTAAGGATAGTATTACAACACTTGATAGAGTGAAATATTTATGGTAAACTATCTAAGTGTACATTATTTCAAGATAAAGTGCACTATCTTGATCATGTGATCTTGGCAGAAGGGATTGCAGTTGATCCTGAGAAGATAAAATCTATAATGGAATGGCCTACACCTCAGAGTGTGACAAAAGTCAAAAGTTTTATGGAAATTGTGGGTTATTATAAAAAATTTGTTTAATGTTTCTCAACTATAGTAGCACCGATTACCTCACTACAAAATAAGGATAATAATTTTGAATAGACAGAAAGGTGTGAGCAAGCTTTCCAAGTGCTAAAGGAAAAGTTCACAACTACTCCTATCTTGACTATACCAAATCCTAATGGTCACTTTACAGTTATCACTAATGCTTCAGGAGAAGGAGTAGGAGTGTTGATGTATAATGAGCAAGTGGTTTCATATGATTCAATAAAGTTAAAGAAACATGAGTTCAACTATGTGCCACATGATCTTGATTTAGCTACCATAGTTCATGCACTTCAGATGTGGAGGCATTATCTTCTAGGTAAGCCCTTTGAGTTGAAGACAGATCATTTAGGGCTCAAGTATATATTTACTCAACCTAACCTTAATGCAAAATAGAGAAGATGGTTATAATTCCTTAGTGAGTATGACTTTGGAATTGGGTATATAAAAGGAAAGGAGAATAGAGTAGTTGATGCTCTTAGTAAAAGAAGACATTTGGCTACCATGGTTACAACAAGAACCAATTTGAAGTAGAAAGCAATTTAGAATCTTTAAGGGGATGAACATTATGAAAGAGTAAAGCAAGCTTTGTAAGTAGACCCCTTACATCATAGGTCTGATGGTTATGTGATTGAGTTAGATAGACTTTTGAGATTTTAGGGAAGGATGTATATTCCTAACTCAAGAGAGTTGAGGAAGTTGGTGCTTGAGGAGATCCACAATGCACCTTATTCAGGGCACCCTAGATTGAGCAAGATGGTCAAAGGTTTGGGACCTTTATACTTTGGCCTAGACTTAAGAAAGATGTGACATAATTTCTAGCTCAATGTTTGGAATGCCAAGGAGTCAAAGTTGAGCATGTGCATCCATCAAGATTGTTGTACCCACACAATATCCCTGAGCATAAGTGTCAAGTAATAAGTATGGATTTTATTTAGGGGTTACCCATGTATAATAATATTCATGATGTCATCTTAGTAGTCATGGACAAGTTAACAAAGGTAGCACATTTTATTCTAGGAAATCTTTCAGATGGTTATATGGTTTTAGCTAAGACGTTTATTCAAGAGATTTTTTGATTGCATGGAATGCCTAAGATGATCATTTCAGATCGAGACACTCACATGACATCCAGATTTTGGACAACTCTTAATGCAGCTTTGGGCACAAAGTTGAATTTTAGTTCAACATATCATTCTCAAATAGATGGTCAGACATAAAGAGTCAATCAAGTTGTAGAAGATCTTCTCAAGATGCATTGTATGAATAAACAATATAAATGGAAAGAGTATCTTCCATTTGTAGAGTTTGCATAAAATAATTCATATCATGCATCTTTGGGAATGACACCATTTGAAGCTCTTTATAGGTGTAGGTGTCAAACACCTATCAGTTGGGATGAGGTGGAGGACAAAATAATGATTGGTCCTGATATGTTAAGGGAAATGGATGATCAAATGAAGTTGATCAAAGAAAAATTGAAGCAAGCTTCAAATCATCATAAGAGTTATGTAGATAGAAATAAGATGCCTAGACAGTTCTTAGTTGGTGATAAAGTCTTCCTAAGGGTCAAACCTTAGAAGAGTTTAGTTTCATTTGGCAAAGCATCCAAACTTGCTCCTTATTTTGTAGGACTATTCGATGTCTTGGAAGTGATCAGTCCTATAACATATAGACTTATTCTACCACATACACTTATCAGAATCCATAATGTTTTTCATGTCTCCTTGCTTAAGCTTTATCATCCTAATGCGTGACATATTCTTGATTGACGTGCTTTACAGGTTTAAGATCAAGGAGTGGTGCTAGTGGAGCCCACTTGAATCTTGGAGAGGTGCATTGTTAAGTTGCAAAGCAGAGATGTGGTACAATATAAGGTCTAATGGGATCAATATTCAGAAGATAGATCTTTTCCTCATTTGAAGATATAACATAGATTTCTTATTCATGCATGGATTATGATACTTTGAGTTATTGTTATTGTTTTATGATAATTTGATACTTATTGGTGTTTGATTGATACCTTATTATTTTGTTGTGTAATAAGACATCAAGATGATGTTTCTTCAAAGTGGGGAAGGATGTCATGTCTCATTTTTATGGACTGTATAAATTATTTTAGATTAATAAACATTTACTATGGTTGTTTTAATTTGAGTAAATTCCACGTGTCTAAAGGTAATTATTATGCAATTATATTTTCATAAATTAGAAAATAGATTTAAATATTAAATATTATCAAGATGATTATAATGTTTTATTTCAGCTATGTTTTTTAGGCACTAACCTATTGACATCGAGATTGAGTGTGAATGAATGCAGGTACTCATCGAAGATGAGAACATGGTTGAGGTAGAGATGTTCTAGCCACTTGCTAAGAATTATTGGGATGGTTAACCTTGATGCACTCACACACATAGTCTCATATTGTATTATTTTGAAGAATTTAATATGCATTATTGTGTCGATGATAAATACGATGGATGGTTAGATACTTAGAAAATATTGTGATTTAATTACGACAGTAAGTTCCTTTTGAATGCTTGATTTAGTCATGAATATTAATGTCTTTACATTTTATATTTTAAATGGTATAACTATGTTTTCAAACAACATATTTTATTAAATTGATGCATGATTATATATTATTTAATCATAAATAATTAATAAACATTTCTTATTTATTTAAATATGGATGACCATATCTAAATTAGACTTACTACAATTATAAATTTAAATTGATATATATATATATATATATATATATATATATATATATATATATATATATATGGTCATCCATATTTAAATAGATAAGAAATGTTTATTAATTATTTATGATTAAATTATGTGTATTATGGTCATCCATATTTAAATAGATAAAAAAATATTTATTAATTATTTATGATTAAATTATATATATATATATATATATATAAAATTTAATCATAAATAATTAATAAATATTTTTTTATCTATTTAAATATATATATATATATAATTTATGATTAAATTATATATATTTATATAATTTAATCATAAATAATTAATAAATATTTTTTATCTATTTAAATATGGATGACCATATATATATATATATATATATATATATATATATATATATATAATTTAATCATAAATATTTTAAATACTTCTTATGTGATCTAAGTGAATATTTTATTTCAAAAATAAATAAACTATATTAATAATACATATTATAGTTAAAAATCTAATTAAAAGAAATAAAAGAATTATAATCTTGTCATGTAGCAACATATAATAAATAAGCTTATTAAATTCTATTTATAGAGGTTATTCTCTCATGTAAAATCGAAAAAGACTCCATTGATAAAAATAAATAAATGGGCTAAAACTAATTTTAAAAATACCAACAATAACAGAGATTCAAAAATAAATAGGGAATGGTAGAAAGGAAAAGACATCCATCACATTTTTTAGCAACTACAGATAGAACAATAGCGACAACTTTGTTATTTCTCAACAAAATTTAAAACCATAAATTTTTATATAAAGATAGAAAAGAAGAGAACAAAACCTAGAAATGCTTTGAATATATTCATAGTAATTAGTGTGTAGTTTAACAAAGGACATGATTTTGTTTTTTGAACAATGATAAAGAGAAAGAGGATTGGGAACAACAGTAAAGAAATCAACCTTTTGGAAAGCACATATCTCTAGGTATTCTTAATGTTTTTATTTTCATGATTTAAGGTTGCATATAACTGTTAAAAAAATAATAATTCTCCTTGAATTGTTAAAATTGGGAGACATTATTGAATGGAAAAAATTGATCATTTATTTTTAGAAAAAACCCTTTAAGACAATGATATATATATATATATATATATATATATATATATATATATATATAAAGACCATAACTAGAATATATATATATATATATATATATATATATATATATATATATATATATATATATATATACATTCTAGTTATGGTCTTTATATATATATATATATATATATATATATATATATATATATATATCATTGTCTTAAAGGGTTTTTTTTAAAAATAAATAATCAATTTTTTCCATTCAATAATGTCTCCCAATTTTAACAACTCAAGGAGAATTATTATTTTTTTAACAGTTATATGCAACCTTAAATCATGAAAATAAAAACATTAAGAATACCTAGAGATATGTGCTTTATATATATATATATATATATATATATATATATATATATATATATATAGCATAAATGAATGAATGAATGATGTTCTTTTTTTTAATTGTATTATAAAGGTGTGTTTCCATGATTGTTGCTTAGAAAAAGAGAAAATTACAGTCAATTTATAGGTGAATGGGTCAATATTTTCTCTTTATTTCTTTTTTATTTTTATATATTTATTTCTTAGAGAAAGCATTAAATTTTATCTATGAATATGATTGCGTTACGTTTGGGCTAAGATGTTGAATGTGGATTATCAGAGATGGCTTTTTCATTTTGAGAATTGCCTAGTAACTATGTTTTAAAGGTTTAGATCTAAACGAGTTGTCATTGAAATAAATGAATGTTTTGTCTAGAAAAATTATTGATAAATATATCTCTACCACATCTTATTGTGATAATTTTCTACATTTCATTATTTATAATTACACCTTAGACATCAGGTTGCATCAAGTTTTCCCACCTGCAAGTTGTTTTAGGTAGCTAGACATTTCATGCAGGATTGGGTTCCCTTCCTGTCATGAAGGGATTCAGGGAAGTGTAATTGATTCATGGTTGGGTGAAAAAGTTCCTAATATATGTTCTTGTCTCTTGACTCACTGGAGAACCACTTGGTTTGGGGCGACTAGAGAGTGTATTGATTATTTATACTTGTTGTACATGATCATTGTAATTTATATTTGGATGTTTTATGACATGAACGTCAATAGAATTTGTATATTATTTTATATTTCTTTCACCCAGATTGAGTACGAGATTTCAAAATATTTAATGACTTTTATTGATTCATATTTATGAGATTTATCTTTTTCTTGTAATATTGTGAGTGGATTAATTACATCATTTTACTTTTGATTGTTTGTGATGTTATAATTAAATGGATTAATTACTTTATTTAATTTATTTACTTTAGTGATGGTTTGAGTGGCTTTGCAAGTGCATTCCATGGCTCTCATATAATGATTGGAAGGATATGTTACGTCAACTGTAAGAACATTTGAGATGCTGGTAGATTCACAAAATACTACTCACTAGCCACCCTACCACATAGAGAGTGGGACCCATATGGTAGAGTTTAAAATCATATTCAAGGCCTTGGTATTTCATACCAATATGAGTCTTATGACCATAAATTCATTTTTATTAATTCCAAAAGTGATTCCCATGTCCTAGAGAGGGAACAAATGATGAGATTGGGTGAGAAACTCTTGAAAATCTTCCAAGGGGAGCCCTTAATTTTGATTATCGACGTACATATTAGGCTTCCACCATTAGGTGGATGGGTTGTCATAGATTTTTAGTTTAATATACCTTCCCAATCATCAATGGAAAAGGGGGAAACTTCCCAGACATTACTTAGGGCAATGAAAACTGTAAAGCAAGAGCTTAGGGTGGCTGAAGCTCCCAACATTTGAACTCCACATGGGAGTGATGAAGATGAGCCAATTTGTATTGACTCTTTAAACACTAAATAACATGCTCATCCTATTGTTACTTCATCTCAAGAGACTGTAAGGGTGGAAATCTCAACTTCCCCCACTCAAGAAGCTTCCCCCATAATAGAAAAGGTGGTTATTTGCTATAAAATGAAGCCAAAAGTTTAGATTCCCCCAATGAGTCCAACTATTGAAAAACCATCTATAGAAAGACCATCAGGGTAGGAATAACAATATTCAGGGGGTGATTCCACTAACAAAGAGGAGTTACAAATAGCCAAAGTCTTAAGCCTTAAAAGCACCAAAGAAAAGACACCACTATAAGGAGGCCAACCAAGTGAGGGTCTAATCCCAACTATCTATATAGTTCCTTTAGTTTTTAGAACTCTAATTGTGTTTTTTGTCAATCATATGTTTGTTTGTCATTTTGATCCCATTTCTCTCAGTCCTAATGTTTCCCTTTCGCCGGTCAAGCCTAAGGTAGAAGTTATTTCCTTTGATCCTAGTGTCCAACCATCACTGGTCATTCTAAAATTAGATGTTTCCTCTACTCCTCTTATCTCTACATCTATGATAGTTTCCACTATTCCAATTATGTCCTCAGCATTTGTTCCCTCCACTTCTACTATGGTTACCTCCACGACTACTTCAGTAGCCCCTAAGAATAAACAAATATTATCTAAGAAATTGAGGGGAGCATTGGCAAGTTTGTAGCTACATATGTCATCCACTCAATTAGGCTTACAAATGCCTTCTTCCAGGTATTTCCAAGATACCACCATAGTATCATTAAATAATCGAGGGAAGAAGAAGGAAGTATATACAATCCACACATTTCCCTAATATGGTGGTGTGGATTGGTCCAAGATAATTTGGCCTTCCCTTTTATACCTATTGCATGAAGAGGCATTGGAATAGTCTTCAGGGAATTTGTTGGTTGATACTATAGTCTAGGACACTCAACCAACTGACCCAACTCAACTGGTAATCCCATAGTGGGTAATAGATTTAGAATCTTAGGTTTCTCAAAGGCCAAACCTTACAATCACAGAGTTACCCATAGTAAGCTCAATTTTTGACAAATCCATAGTGAGTATCTAGAGGGGGAAGAAAAGAAAGATTGAAGATGTTGGAAGGGGATGATCCTACAAGAAATACAAGATGTTTTCTCCCTATCAAAGAGGAAGAATATGAGACTAGGGTAGTCTCCCTATAATGAGGATTTTAGATCCTACTTTGAGACACAAAAAGATGTTTTGCTTGATCTCCTTGAAGGAATAAAACAAATAAGGAGAGAGATAGAACAAGATTTAGAGTAGGTTAGGTAACAACATAAAACCATCCATGTTCCTGTGAAAATTGAAATAGATGTGTTAAGTGCAAATTCAAGACTATACAACATTTTGGATGCCATTGTTTCAATGAGGGATGAATTGGCCCCTCAAATCATTGAAGCAACTAAATTGTATAATTCTTTAAAGGAAGATGAGAATAAACTAAAATTCCTTGTTATCTACACAATGAATAAGGCATATATCCATCTCAAGTTAATGACACCATTGGAAACTTCAAATGTCCTTAACATGGTTATTATTCAAATGGAAGAAGTGAGGGAATGGGTGACCACTGCACAAGTAATAATTCTCAAATATGCTGAACATGAGGGCCTTATTTTACAAATTATAGAGGAGTTTAAGTGCTCACATGCAAGGGACTCTACAAGTAAGCTAATACATAGAGCCAGTTTTAACCAACATATTTAACAAGCCCCAACAAAATTTAAGCAAAATTTTCAAGGATTAGCCTTAGAGGATATTGAACCTAATCTCATTACCCCAACATCCAAATTCAAGTGATGTATGGTGGAAACAATATGGTGGAAATAATGAGGATATTGAAACTAAGTTGAATTTTGTAGGAAAGAAGCATTTTGACAACTTGACCAAGTGTACGGGCATAAGGACATATAATATGATCCTCACAAGTGTCAAATGACTCAAAAAGACCCCTTTTGACCTCTATGTATGGTTTTAAATCTTCACACTTGATGTCTCCCAAGGTGGTTACATTACAATACTTCAACAAGTGATAAAAGACAAAACAATAGAAATCTTAATATCTCCAAAAGTACCTTAAACTCTCCAAAGACTTGAAATTTCAATGTTTCCATCTTACTAACTTTGCTTCTAGCTCCATCATCCACTGTAGAACACTATTCTTTCTTAAATGATCACCACCTCATTATTTCCACCATACATCACTTATACCTTGACTTCACAAACTAACCTTGATTTTTTCAAAGTTACCTTAAACTTTGCTAAATTGCATTGCAAAAGACCTCATTTGGAAATGGAGATTGATGCAATGTTCAATTTTTTGATTGTAGGGGTTACATTTTGGTCTAGGAGACCAAAATGTCAATAGATATTCAATCAAGTATTTAGGCATTATATACTCAAGATCAAGATATGGCTTAGGTATTTGATCATGTAAGGCATACTCAAGTAGGTTAAGTAGGTAGGGAATACTCAAGTATGTAAATTAGGTAGGTAATTCTTAATGGTATATATCTATTATATAGGTAACATGATTCAAAGCATCATTTCTCATTCTATATATCAAGAAGTAAGCTTCCCTTTCCAAAAAACTAAGATAAGTAGGTAGGGAAAGAATATGTGCAAGCTATAGATCAGGAAGCAAGTTTCCTTTAATAGCTAAGAATATATTCTAGAAAGGGAAAGTAGGTAAGACAAGCATGAAGCTATATATTAGGGAGAAAGTTTCCCTTGCCTTATTGGGTAAGTCATATCTAAGTAGGTAGGGTAAGAACAAAGCTATCTATCAAAAAATAAGATTCCCTTGATAGTTATGCCTTAATAAAGAAGCAAATCAAAGCTAGATATTAGGAAGTCAAACTTCCCTTGATATTTATGCCTTACTCTCTTACTATCTATTGAGATGACAATCTTCCATTGATATTCTAATAGGTGAAGCAAATCTAGGTGTCAAGAAGGAAAGATTCCCTTACCTTACTCCTTGTATAGATGAAGTAGGTAGGGCAAGTTTCCATCACCTTATCAGTTAGGGAAAGTTTGAGATTGGGATAGGGCCTTTGAAATGGTCCCCCCCATATATCTATGGTAGGTCCCCCATTTCTAAGCTATCCTTTGATATATTATAATGGGAACTAAGGCATACTTAAAGTATGGTAGGGCCCCAGCTTGTCCTTTAGGACAAATCTTTCCATGCCTAATCTCTAAGTATCCCCTCCTCAATATAATGGATTAAGGCATATGCCATTCATTCACTTCATAAATTAAGTTCAATATAGATCAAGTTGGGTTGGGAAACACACTCTATTAGATACCAGATTGAAACACACTCTACAAAATTAGTGACTACCTATCTATCTATATATAAATCCACTCTACTATGGATATAGTCTCAATGACATATAGAGAAAATGAGAAATGAACTATGGGGTTGGGATTGGAATTCTCAACTAGTTTCCAGTTGCCCCTATTTATATAGATATAAATTGGTATTATCAAATCTGGGATTGGAATTATTAGATGCCCAAATCCTAATTTATATCTTTAAGTAATACAATTTAATCCCACCCTTTTCTCACTTTCATGCCTATTTATTCTAGCTCTGGTAATGGATTTACACTCTCTCAACGATCTAGGCATGGATTGCCATATAGATGTTCAAGTCCCACCAAACAATCATAATATATCTTTGGGTTCTTTATTTGAGTGAAAGAGGATGAGCAAAATAATAGTTTATTTATGCCTTATTTGAGTGAGTAAAATTTGGAATTGCCAATTGAGCACAAGTAGGAAGCTACTATACCCATCATCAAGGTATTAGAGGGAGTGATTAGGGATGAGGATGGAGTCAATAGGGATGATAAGGGTTGATGAGTTATTCATTATGAATGATGTAAGATGGTGAGGGTCAATGATGGAGTGATCAGGGATGATGAGGGATGGTGATGGTCAATGAGGGAGTGATTATAAATGATGAGGGATGAGGAGGGAGTGATGATCGATTATTATGGATGAAGAGGAAGTTATTAGGGATGACAAGGGATGATGAAGGATTGATTGGGGATGATGAGGGATGGTGAGGATCATTAAGGGAGTGACTATAAAATATGAGGGCTAATGAGGTTCAATTATGGAGTGATTAGGGACAATAAGGAATGAGGAGAGAGTGAGTAGGGGTGATTGAGGGATGAGGATGAAGTGATTATGGATGAGGAAGGGATGATGAGCAAGTTAAATTAACAAAAAGTGGTCATTTGATGTTCATAGGTCATCAATGTAACCTAAGATAACCCAATCACACCACTTTAGATTGAATTCAAAGTGAGTGGTTTGTAAACTTCAATTTGGACAAACCTAGGAATCTTAGAAATCCCAACAAGTAATATGAAAGACACAAAAACCTAAAAAAATACTATATGTTTATCTAAAATAGACATGAATTATAAATGTTTTGCTTTGAAATCTTAGTTTTAATACTAAAACCCTGAAAATGCTTAAGTACTAGCCATATTAGATTTTTTAAAACTATCTCTAACATCGTAAGGTGTTCAACTATGAAAATAAATCTATCAGATGCAGAGTGACCCTAATTTATTATATTTACTAAAATAAATTTAAAGTACATTTCTTTTAGTAAACCATCAACCCCTTCCAATAAATATTTTTGACCTTTTTTGTGTAATGTGAATTTCATGTGTACATGTTATAGAACACACAAGTTCCTTTTAAATTACATGAATTAAATCATATACCCCTTCTAATAGATATTTTCTACTTTTTAGTACAATGTGAAAGGAATGCATATGTTCTATAATGTGTATGCATTATAAAACATATATATTATAATGCGTACATGCTATGTTTTGTTTGAATTTAAAAAACTAAACCTTTTGGCTCAGAAACTGTACTCACCATAAAAGTATTGGAGGGAGTGAGCTAATGTTCATAATGCCCAACTTGGAATGAATGATTTGTGTGATGTAGTACATATCCATATCATAGAATAGATCAATTTGTCATATTTATACATATTTCATGATGTTAATGTCATAAATAATGAAATATATGTGTGGGTAACATGATGTGATGGTTAATTCTTACGTAATTAATAGAACAATTAGTTTTAATTGCTTGACATCATTGAATAAACTTCACTAGGTATAAGTTACATTAATGTGGTGGGACCATTATTTACATTTATCTTGATCATAAATAGATATGATGTTTTTGTTCACTTTTAGCTTATAAAAAACCTAATCACAAATAAAATTGACATGAAGAAATGTCTTAATTGCCAAATCCTAATCTATATATGTAAGTAATCTAATTTCATCCCACCCTTTACTTACTTTCTTACCTATTTAATCTGGTATGGGACTATGGATACACACTCTCCATAGTTTGGGCATAGATCACCATATATATCTTTGAATCCCAATCAAACGATATTTCTAAGTTCATTATTTGAGTGAAATGTGATTAATAAAATAAGAGTTTCCTTAGGGCGAGCTTAACTAGCATGCACTAACTCGGATGCGTGCTAGCATGGCTTCAGGCCCCACCATCTATTCAATGCAGTTGAAAAGTCAACAATCTCCAATTACCATGAGTCACCCTTCTCCATTAACACTGATTCTAATGATGATGCAGTATGATCGTAAGCAACGCGATTATGGTGGTGGTTTGGAGAGAAGTTAAGGTGGCATCGTTGATTGTTTCAATACGTTTAAATTTTAAAACTCCCGCTCGAACTCATCCCACTCAAACCCATCCCCTATCAATTTCAATGGCTGTCCTCTTCAACATTCTAGTGGACGTGATGAAACTGGAGAAGCAACTACCCATGCATCAGCTGGAGGATTTGCTAAGCTACATGTGCGCCCATGTTTCTATCAGTGTATTTTTCAATTTCCTTGGCCAGGCGATGAGAATGGGGGAGGAAGGAAAGTTTATTATGGTCTCTATGTTAACTGGGGTATTGACCTTCAGATTCGATCTATAGCTAAGTCAATGAGCAATTACTCTTGCGACATCAATGCAGAATGGATAGACGCCAACAAGTGAGGGGCATGTATGCAAATGCTTTCTGGATATAAAGGATCTGGTTTTGAAAATGGCACTTCTTGCATAAATATGCACTTTTGTAAACTAGAAAAACTGTGTTTTCTTTTATAATCATCTCAAGACTCCTAATACTTTGATAATCATGTGGATGTCCAGATGTGAACGAATGCAGTCGGGTATACTTGAATCGATGCATTAACCCATCGAATGGGGGTATTTGTCATAATTTTCCAAGTTCTTACAGTTGTTCTTGTGCAAAGAGTTATAAAGGAGATGGCATTTAATTCAGGCCAATAGGCTCAAATCATGTTGTCATTCTTGCAATCATAGGTGAAAATATATACTGCCTCTTTGAGTTTATTCTTAAGTGTTTCCCTAAAAGTTATCTGAAAACATATATAGCTAAGAAAAAGTTTACTTATGTTCATTGAGTTATGCAGGGTCAGTCTCTTCATTTGCGATTGTCTGCGTGATAAAGTCTATTTTGATTTGGTGGCTTAAGAAACATCATTTGAAGAGGCCGGGTACTTTCAGTAGTTGCAGCAATACATTGTTTCCAGAGTCGAAAGAGAAACCTTGAGAGTGTTTTCTGACAAGGAACCAGGAAGAGCTTGTAAACATTATTCAAATGACATGGAGTTGGGAAGTGGTGGCTTTGGCACTATGTACAAAGGTGCCCTTTTAGATGGTACTATTGTGGCTGTTAAAAAGTCGAAGCAAGTCTTAAATCTACAGAATGACCATTAGTTTATTAACGAAGTGACAAATCTCTCCCAAATTAATCATAGAAACATATTAAAATTAATTGGATGTTGCCCACAAACTTAATTTCCGTTGTTGGTATCTGAATTCGTTCGCAATGGACAAAGCCTGAACCAGTGGGAAGGGAAAATCACCTTTAATTGTGTAAGTGGGATGATTAATAAGAAAGGGAAAGAGATCATCTTTATAAGATTCACCATGGCTGGCGCTGGAGGACTTCAAGTTGCCTGTAGATTATATAGTAATTATTTTTTCTACTCGTAGTATGATAGCTTAGTTCTGCTTTCATAGAAACAGAGTTGGTGTTCACCGAACTCACTGCTTATATAATCTCGCTCTTTTTTTAATCTAATTATTAGTTGAAGTTAATTTCCTGATAATATATTCATATTAATAAGGCTCAAATTTTTTTTTTTTTTTTATTAGTTTAAATTTTATTAAAAGTATATTTAAGTTACCATGAAATTAATTATAATCCTATAAGAAGGAAAAGAAAATTCTGATCCTCTAGACATTGTAAGTCACTAGTAAATTAACACTATTATATATACATCTATTATATATATCCTCCATTCAAAATTAACAATTATTAATTATTAATATAGAAGTTAATGAAATATTATGGATCCCTCTATTTTAATCTCACATTAGTCAAGTGTTTTCTATGCAGTTAATCAAATAATAAAAATGAAATATATTGACAAAATGGACCATAATGAAAAGTTTTTGTATTATTTATTTTTGAAATTATATATATATATATATATATATATATATATATATATATATATATATATATATGTCACAATAATTAAATATTCAAATTTGTTAAAACCTGGCTGTATTATAGTATAATATTTTATAAATTAGTTTAATAGATAACTACATGTAAGTCTGAAAGTAGTGAAAGAAATATCTAGATTTATATACTAAGAATAAACTCTAATATGGAATGTGTAACTTTATAGTGATTTTTTAATCTTTTATTGGTATAACTATCAAGGCTTATGTACATGAATGTAGTCACATAGACTCATTAAATAATAATTCATGACACACTAGATTGAAAGTCAAATTTAGTCTTTGTATGAATTTGATGTGAGGACTTAGTAAAATAAAATTTAAATTATGAGATAAAAATATGAAATAATTTTTTTTTTAAAGAAAAAGAAGTTTTTAATATGATAGGTGTTGATATATTTTTAAAAATAGTGTGGAGTATTTGTGAAAACTTGCTATACTAAGATTTCATGTTGGTACTGTTTTGTTTTGATTTCTTACCTTCTTTACATGTTGCATTGTGTTTGAAGGAGTTCCAAAGTTAATCATGTATTGCTCACCACCCTTTGGGAAGTTTTTGATAAATAATGGCCTTTGCCCACTCAGTTGCAACTATGTTTTAGGACAATGAGAAGGATGGTGCTGAAATGAGTCAAAAAATTCATCTTGAAAGTTTACAATAAAGTATAAAATCCTACTCTCCTTCTCAACCTAATGTATGTTAAAGTTTATGATGAGGTATAAAATCCTACCTTCCAAGGGGGAGGTAGCCTTGCCACTGTCCCACGATGGGTGCAATGGCAAGTCATGCCCATTTTAATTAAAATAAATTGGGGTGGCAATGTTGCCGCCTACTTTCATTTTCTGGGTGTGGGCTGCAACTTTATCGTGCCCTATTTGTTTTTCAAATTTATTTTTTAATATGTATTTTTTTTTAATTTTTTTTGTTTGTGTAGATATATGTATGTATGTATGTCCATTATAAAAATACACAGGTAATTTTAAATAAATACATGTAAGTAATAATTTTATTATCATAAAAATAAATAGGTAATTTTGGATATTATTCCCCAAGAGGTCTTTTCCCTTTCCAAAACAAGCTAGGAAATATTGAATATTATTTTTTAGGGGTAATTTCAAATTATCCAAAACATGTTTCCTCATAAACAAGTACCCAGGTTGTCATTTTATTTCTTGTTTTTTTACCTCATTTAATTTTACTTATAATCTCTGACAATAACATAATTCTAATTATTATATTTTCCTCTATAGGTAATTCAACTAAAAGTGACATTGCTTAACTTGGAATAGGTTTTACAGTTACAAGTTAAGAGGAGTTTGAAACATAGCTAGGTTTCTAAAATCAGAGGAGTTTGAAACATAGCTAGGTTTCTAAAATCAGAGTTCTACTTTACAAATAAAGGCTAAAATTAATTTAGCATACATACTTCCATTTATATTTTAAAATCTTGTGTTATAATTATTCTTTAATATTTTCATGCAATACAAGTCACCTTGAAATTTATATCTTTAATGACCTTTTTTTCAATAATTCTTCTATCGCTTCTACAAAGCTAAATTACATTCAAGCTAAAAATGTAATATGGACTGAAATTAATTATTTTATATCTTTTGTACGACTAAATTATAATGTAAGTTAAAAATTTAATAGAGGATGTAACAATGTATATATTCTATTCAATAACGTATAATTATTTTCAACATAATTACAATCTTCATTCACATTCACTTGTAACTATGTTCACATAGCCATATAATTTTTATTCAAACAATATATCTTCTAAGTATGGAATTTCTCACATGTATACAATCTTCACTCTATGATTTCTCACAAATATAAATTATTCACAACATTATTGGATATAATTTTTTATTTTCAATGAGTAACTTCACTCTATAATTTCTCACAATATATAACTTATTTACAACATTCTAATAATACTCGTTTTTCCAACACTAAAAACTTTTAAACTAGTGTTAATTCATTTTATAGTTAAATAAGACATAGCATTATTTTCTTTTTTTACATCCACAACAAGAATTCATAGAAGTATCAACACATAACCTATTTTCATCCACAACAATATGAAACACAACAATTATTTGAATTTATAGAAAACACCACAAAAATATGGAAACCAAGCAAGATGGAAGTTTGCTCACCTCCTAGCCTTATGATACCATTAGATGTTCCAAGCCATAGTCATCCCCCATGTCCAAGACGTGATCCCCACACATTCAAATATTCATGGCTAATAATAGAAAATAAACAAGACACTAAGGCTTCCAATAGTCACACAATCATGGAATATATACATAGGGCCTAGGTAGTTGATAAAATAAGGACACATCAAAAATAAGGTAGAGATACTTCTACAATGCATAGTATTCAAAACCTCTAGAAATAAAGAGGAAAGGAAGCTATTAACTACTCATAAGACCCAAAGCTTCACCTTCAACTCATACTCTACATTGTTTTCATCTAAACCATGTGTGAAAGGGGAAACAACATGCAACCCTTAGGCCCCAAATTCCACTTAATTAAAATTAATAAGGAAAGTAAGCTAAAATGAAACCATTATATCCACAAGTTTCTCTTTAAAATTTTAACAATTCCATGCCTTTTTCCCCCAAGTACATCCATATAATATGCACTCAACAACACATAGCCATGCGTCCACACACAAAACAAATAAAAATTCAATGCCCACAAACTAACCAAATGAAAATGTTGGGATTCAATACACACAAATCAATGTAGCCAAACATATCTTACACAACATAAGTTTACAAATCATCCATTGAATCCTTTTTCTTTCCTTATTCATTTCAAAATAAGTTCGTAGGGAAAACATAGTCAAGGGTTTCACTTAGTGTATTCACATCAAAAAAATATCAAACCCATACAATATTCTATTGAATTAATAACCATATTAATAAGGATTTAAAAATGTTTTGCATAGTAGAGTACACAAGGAATCTTGTAGAAGGAAAGAGAGGTTTTAAACTAGATAGAGGATTAACATTCTTGATCTTGACAATGAATCCTACTCTTGAGAGTGATTCCAAATCTTGAATGTCCTTCCTCTCCTTATACTACACCTCTTTCTAAGACCCCTTCACCATTTAATTAGTCCACTTCTTCATGCACAACTTACTGAAAGTGGTGAGTATAAGAAACAAATCTGACATTCTTCTTCTTGAGGCATCCAAACTTGCCTAAATTTTTTTTAGCCTGCCATGTTTATAATTATTTTTTACCCTTCAAGGCCCATTATTTTTCCTTCTCCATAAGTAATTAACTAAATATCTAATGATATATTATCTTTTCCCTATACCTAATTTGTTGAACTTCCCCCAACCTTCCTTCAACATTTCAAGGTTTTATATGTCTAATAAAATTAAGAGAGTAACAATTTTTGTGCAACTTAATGTTCCTTTTTAATATTTAAGGTTTTTGGGATTAAATACTACATCAGTGGCCATCTCAAACTCCACATTGTCTAATGTTTCCTCCACCTTGCATTCACCTTAGAAAATAAATGGACCAATAAATGTTTATAATTCCATTTACCTCAAATTTTATTCTCTATCTCATATTTATTCACTATCACATGTTAATAATTCACATTTAATCATTTTATTATTTATTAAATTATATTTCATTCGCTACACCATATAGTACCTTACCATAACTTTATACTACATTCATAAAAAAATTGCTAGCATATGACATCCAATCATTGCCAATCTGTAATCCACTACCACAACACTATGCAAACCACTATTAGTTAATCAAATTACCAAAACTCAAATAACAATGCACACTAGGCTCTACTTGTATGCCATAATTAAGTCAACCAAAATAAGACTCTTTCAAATAATCATAGGTCACAAAGTGTAACCATTAAAGGGATTTAGTGTTACTTTGACTTGGCACATGTGTGTGAAGGCAAACAAAGGAAAGGATTAGGTCAATACCTATATATAATGTTAATACAAAACATAGAAATTATAAGTTGTTGATTACAAAATATGTTCAAACCCCATAATTTCTTGTTCATAAAAAAGCACATGTGAGAACTAAACACACCTCTAAAATAAAATAGCATGGTAGATTGGTAAAAATAAAATTAACATAGGTAAATTAATAACATCCCTTCATTTTATATTATTAGTCAAGGGTTTAATTATGTGAATCTACCATTATAACCCTCACCTTTCTTTGGTAAACACGACTCGACTAGAAGATAAATTTAGAAGAAAAGTGTGATAACCATAGATTATGTAAATATAGTTTAATATTTATACATGTATGAGATGAATCCAATCTCATATCATGGAGACAACTTCAAAATACTAAGTTGTATAAGTATGTCATGCCATGGAATTTCTTTATATGTTGAAACCATTCTCTTCTCATGGGGGAAGTTGGGAGATCCATAAAAGATAAAGGCCAGGGCTCCATCTCAATATTAATATTCCATTTCCTATTATTTATTATTTTCATTAGAAAATAATGTCTTGTAAGCAACATAAAGTAAATGAGAAATTATTTTGCTTTGAGAGGATTGGATTTGAAAGAAAAATGGAGTAGTTTAAAAGTGATATCTATACCAAATGCAAATTTGGAAAAGGCATGGGTCTATAATGGTAACAAAAATAGGTGGAAAAGGAAAGAATGAAAATATATTTCTTGACCTTTTAGGTAAGATAAAGTGTTGTATTTGTCCTTATCAGTTTAATATATGATAAGCAATTCATAAAACCACATGATATTGAACTAATTTTTGTAGGTAGGGGACCCCATGTTGGTATAATTCTACCATAGTCCTTAATGATTTTTAAGTACAACTACATCATTATCCTAGCACATGCCCAACAAAGATATTAAAATTAACTTCTTTCTATACATGTCATACACACAACATTCCACTCCATTTTTGAATTATTTTATGACTTGTCTTCCTTTAATATTCTATGTGACTATTTTAATACATTGTCTTATTTTAATAGTTGAAGTACCAAATTCTATGGAAAAAAATGTTTAAGTAATTGATGATCCAAATGTCTACGTTTATGTTTATATATATTAACTTCTTTCTATAATTTAACCACTAATATGATGTGTCTTATTTCTATCTACTTATTATTGGAGCCAAGTGCAACACCCAATAACCCACCAAGATCCATTTTTATGATGAAAGATATATTCTCGTTAGTTTAAATTACATAACCAACAATTAAAATGTCGTGAATATATTGTTGATTCTATAATTGGTTATATCTAGAACTAAGAACTATTCTACTGCTAAATGTTATATTTTGAAGGATTTTGACTTGTCCCTTAAAATTTCTTTGTATATTTGTTTACAAGTCTTAATAAAATATTTATGATGATTTCTTTAAGTTGTTTATTTAATCTCCAAGGTTCATGTTTTGAATTTGGGAGTAGGAGAGAGAAAACATCCTAGTTGTATTTGTATGGTATGGTTATTTTGGGCCTCTTTGAAATGATCCTTGTGAATATTCAAATGCTATAACAAACATTTTATAATACTTATTTTTGGTAATTTATCATGGAAAAGGTTCTAGTAAATTGTAATTTCATATGATATATTTATTGTTACATAAAGTTTCACAATGTGAAGGAATTTTTTACACTAGATTTTTTTATATATTTTATAAATATTTTAATTAATATATTGGTAAATGTTTATAGTCATTGTCCATGTTTATGTGCATGATTTGAATTTTTCTACATGAATAACTTGTAGAGTATACACTATAAATGTCAGATCTTGATTGAGTTTTTAGAAGCTTGTTGACCACTTTAGAGGAAGTGGATTTATAGATTCTTTGATGACTCCTATACTTCCCATATGACTGATTTAATTGATATAAAAAATAGTGTGACATTATAACCTCTAAAATTTAGCTCAATTAATATTTTTGACGAAACCCTATGTAATTCTAATTTGAATACAAACATACATGTACACTTTGATGTTTTCTCTATCACTTAGAAATTTCCTAGTTCAATTTACATATGTAATATCTACATTTGATTTAAAACATAATTGTGTAAAAACTTATGTTTGGAATATAGACATCACATATATAATGAGCCTACTTATATAGGTTTAACTAATTAAAAGTATTATGAGTTAGTTAGTAGGGTGAATAAGAAAATTTCTAGGTTTGTTGAGTGGTTATAATAAATCAAGTAGGGATTAGAAATTGAGAGGAATGAGATAAAATAAATCCATGAAAAGAGGACTTCAACATATTTATAAATATTCCTTCAAAATAATAAATTTAGTGTGTCAGGTATTATAGTCATTTTTATTGCATATTTTATGTATGTATTATATTATTCATAGTTTTATCTAATTATTAGATTTGGTATCACAATAGGTAGAGCCTACAACAATTAGGTTAGAGATATAATTTTTTCATGAAAGAATAAATTCTCAAGGGTTAGTTCCATATTTTTTTGTTTCCTCGCTTAATGGTTTCTAGGCATTTTATAATTGTTTGTAGTTATAAAAAGTATTAATTTGGTTTCTCTATTTTTGTTTGAGTACAAATTTTATTGTTTGGATATGAGATAATGTTAAAAATGCAGATAATAATATGAGGTTATACATATATAATATTTGATATTTATTACAATTTTAATTTTGTGTTTTATATAAAAATTTCATATATCTAGTTATGTAGTAATATTAAGTGTCTTACAAATAGTATTTGACGAGGCGCTCAAACATGTACTTTGTGAGCAAAATGAACTTGTAAGTAATTATTTATGTAGGAGGAAGCATATGTTGAATATAGTTTCCAATATAATAAAATGAAAAGGAGGCAACGATGTATAAAGATAAATGACAAACCATCTTATGGAATTGCATATAATTGTCTACAAAGCTAAACTACATGGAAGTGTAAAACACTTAGTAATGTGTTGGAGATGTTGAGGAATGTAGAAGGAATCTTTAGAAGATAGGAAGTATCATGTTGTTGTGAAGTGCAAAGTTAAAAATAGGAAACAAGTCATTCAAAAACAATAACAATATTTTCATTTGAAAAGTTTTTACATTTAAGAGGTGTATAGAGTGTATTAGAAGTGTAGAACACATGTAATTCTCACCGATGATTTATTTTACCATTTAAAAGCTTGAATAAAAATAAACAATGAAAGTAATAGATATGAAGTTTTAGATATAGGTTGGGATTCATTAAAAATGAGGGATGAAGTCATAGGGAAAGTGTAGATTAATTTTTATTTTTTTCTTTTTATAAGTTTTTGGATTTATATAATTTAAAATTTTATAAACTTTAATTTAATATTGAAAGTCTATTACGAAGACCTGAATTAATTATATAACTCATGATTGGGATGACCTATTTTTTTTTTCCATTTTGTATAGAATTCCATCATTAAGTATCACATATATGGATCTTATTTCAAATTGTATAACTCTTTTATCACAAGTGATATTTTCACACCATGAGGCACTTTCTTGTATCTCCATACATGTGTACCATTATGTTCCCAAAAATCATTGTGGCCTCAATGGCTCTACATGGACACAATGGGATGAAAACTTAAACTCATATTTGAGACACATTTATGAGTATTAATATAGCCCTATTTTTGATACAAAGTGACCCCACCTTGAGATGTGATTTTGCATCATGGTGACACACAACATCATCTTGTATATTATGAAACATGAGCCCTTGTGCCTCATCAGTTTTTATTTATAATATGAGATTATGTGGTTTCATGACACATGTCATGATCCTGCATCAATGCATCTCATGATCCTTTTTGCATTCAATAAACTTTCCATGATTTGCACGAAAACACAGATTTATGAAGTCTACCTTAATGTCTAATGCGTAAAATGTTTTAATTATGGCCCTCCACTTTAATGAAGTGAACCCAAAATGACTATACAGATACAATATATCATCAAATCCAATATTGTTTCGATATAACCCACCTTTTCACATAAACTTTTTAACACATTTGAACTCAAATAATTGTGACCAAATTATGGCTTGAGAATAACATTATAACCCTTGTGGCTGCAATGAAAGATGGAAAACATTTATAGGAAATGTGTGAGTATTTTTTGTTGATGAGATTTTTTTTAATTTACTTGTGGATGCTATTGCACATGAGTCTAAATTATTCTCCTCATATGTGGATTTCTCATCTTAATCAAATATTGAATTCCAAACTTCATCCCAATATGGTTCATTTTATTTGGTGTCTAATATACCAGTGTCTACCAATAAGGGAAATATTAGGGCATCTCATCCCAACTAATTTACATGTCTCAAATCCAAGACATTAAAATTCCTAATCTACACTTTCACATGAGCTCTTGATATTTGGCAATGGATACACAAATTGTTTCAACCCTTCCATATATAACCCATTGAATAGAGGATGTTTTTGTTTGGAGATACCTATCTGCAGTGGCTATTTATAACTTTCATTTGGAAATTTTTTAGAGATACAATTATTTTTTTAACTTTAGAAATTTATGATTTTTTCTATATTTAATAATGAGGCTCTTTCTTAGTAGTTTTCCATTAATAAAATAATTATTATGTTTATTTTTACATGTTTTCATATCCAACTTTAGGTCAAGAAGGTGGTCTTACAATTTTAATATTTACATAAATGTCTAAATTAATTAGTGAGTGTACCTTGCACCTTAAACAAAGTACCTCTAGATATGCTATTTTAGGGGTCTCTTCCACTAATACAACTGCTTGCATATCCCTTTCTCCTCCATTCTTCCCAAATAGTGGAAATGGAGTGCTCAAATGATTGTAGAAACTTATGGTGTATAGTTATGTTTAGCCCGCTTATAATTTAGAACTTTATGGCTTTGTTGTGTATTGTTTTAGCATTAATATTTGGTCAAGAATAACAATGTGAAATTTTTATTATAACCATCTTTGTATGTTATCTTAACATTTTTTATATTTTTGACATATTGATGCGTTCTAATTAAAACAAAAGATACTTAACTAACTGAAAAAAATCTTAAGTGTGAGTGAACATTCTAAATTTAGGTGGTATAATTTTAACTTTGTGCCTTCAATTTTTAAATTTTATTAAGAAGATTGTTTTCTTATTATAATTGTGAGAATAATTTGTAATGCAAGAAAACATATTTTATTAATGAAAATAAACTTCTGATGATTACTTTATAAAAAAAACATTATATAGTGTTATTCTAACATTACATCACACATGTTTTATTTTTAATCTATAATTTTATAATGTTAAAATAATGAATTCCCAGATACATTTAAGAAAGTCACTAAATTTACTTTATTATATCCAACATTTACTCAAATTCATAATCCATTAAAAGGGTTGTAGTCAGACTGGTGAAGATAATGGTTGCTTGTATCCATCCACCAAGGTACAAATCCCTTTAGGTACCCAACATGGAGAGTCAAATAGTTAAGGTCAGGATTGTACTCTAAGTGACTTTGATAGCATGGATGCCACTTAGTCATGGTTTATTAACCAAAGGATCTCACTGATTTAGATGTATGCTTACTCATCATTATAATTTGTTATACATTTATTTCTAAAATATGGACTGAGATGTTAACATTCTATGTAATTCATTGATTCCATGTGAATGTTGCCTATTGAACACACAAAAAAATCATAATCCAAATATTTCTAAATTATAATATTATTAAAATTAGATTTTATAGATAAAATTTACTACAAAAATAAATAAATCCATTTTTTTAAATTCTAAAAGCATAAGACATTAAAATTGAAAAAAAAAGAAATTTATTCATATCATATCATCTTACCCCTAAATTGAATTCATACTATACTAATAAAATGACTAATATCATGATTAAAGTATGTGTATTGATATAGGCTATAATTAAAAACTTTTATAAATCATAATAAAAATAAAAATATGTGCATCTGTAAATTGGTAGAAGTGTAACAATGGAATGAGTAGCATGAAACTACTACAGATGTAATAATGGTATAAGCTAGCTTGACTACATAATAAAAATATCAAAGGACCTTTACAATCAAGTTTATCTTAACTAGTGCATAGTTTCTTGAGTGTTGCATTTCCATCAGCTCCAAATATTCTTATACAACTCTTCTCATGGAAACTTAACTAGACCCATTTTAACCAAGTTTGGGAACTAGTACCCTCTCTTCTATTCTAATAAATTCACCTTTTGTAAATGTTTTTGTCCAATGAGTGTGGTTTCCAAGAATTTTGGGTAGTCTATTAAATATTATTGTGCTACCAATGTATCCTAAGGATCAGTAGTTTCCATAGAGAAATAGATGTCCCTTATTCCACCCTAATCCATTGCTCTAAACATCATTCCCGCTTTGCTCAAATTTACTACACCATGTGATATATATCTTTCTTCATCTTGATTCCTACAAAAAGGGCTCAAAAGTGTGTATAAAAAACTTTGAACATAGGACTTTGAAGTCCAACTAGAGGAATAAAAATAAGAGTGTGGAGTGGTTGCAGTGCCAATTACTCCTTATAACTATGCCAAGGTTTTGTAACAACAAACATCATCCATAAGTAATCTAAGATATGTTTGAATTCTGTTAACTTGAGTGACACACTATGAGGCCAAGGAAACTAAAAAATACATTGGTAGAAATATGGGTGCAGAGGTAGCTTATCAAATCCTCCAGTTGATTTTTATTATGCTATGAAATATTCATGGCTTCTTTGAGAATGAGCATGGGCAGTTGCTTCTCCAGTTTCATCACATCCACTAGAATGTTGAAGAGGACAAGCATCGAAATTGATAAGGGATGGGTTTGAGTGGGATGAGTTTTAGCATGAGTTTTAAAATTTAAACATGTTTGAACAATCAATGATGCCACCTTAATTTTTCTCCAAACTTCCACCATAATTGTGTTGCTTACGACCATGATACCTCATTGGCAGAATCAATGTTAACAAGGAAGGGTGATTGACGGTAATTAGAAACTATTGACTTTTCAACTACATTGAATAGATGGTGGGACCTAGAGCCACACCAACATCTGAGTTAGTAAGTGTTGGTTAATCTCACCCATTTCTTTGGGCCTTGTTTGAGTGAGAAAAATTTGGAATTGAAACATAAGTCAATCAGTAACAAGTTGGAAGCTATTGCAACCACCATCAAGGTATAGGAGGGAGTGATTAGGGATGAGGAGGGCTAAGGAGGGATAGTGAGGGTCAATAAGGGAGTGATTGGGGATGATGAGGGATGGTGAGGGTCAATAAGGACAAGAAAGGAGTGATTAGATAATATGAGTGATGAGAGGGGAGTGATTAGGAATGATGAGGGATGATGGAGTGATTAGGGATAATGAGGGATGGTAAGGGTCAATGAGGGAGTGATTAGGGATGAAGAGGGAGTGATTATGTATAATAAGGGATGATCGAGTCATTAGGGATGGTGAGGGATGATGGAGTGATTATGGATGATGAATGATGATGAGGGATGATGGAGTGATTAAGGATGATGAAGGACAATAAGGGTTAATGAAGGGATGATTATGAATGATGAAATAGTGATTAGAGATGATGAGAGATAATGAGGGTTAATGAGGGAATGATTAGGGATAATTAATAATGAGGAGAGAGTGATTAGGTGTGATAAGGGATGAGGAGGAAGTGATTAGGGGTGAGGGAGGGATGATGAACAAGTGAAATTAACACATAGTGGTAATTGGATGTGTGTAAGTCATCAATGTGACCTATGTTATCCCAATCACACCACTTAGGCTTGAATTTAAAGTGAGTCATTTGTAAACTTCAATTTTGACAAGCCTTGGACTCTTGGAAATGCTATAAATCAATCTAAAAGGCATAAAAACCTTTTAAAAATAACTATATATTTACCCAAAATAGACATCAACTTTATAAGTTGTCTAGAAATCCTTGGGTTTAATACTAAAACCCTAAAAATGCCTAAGTATTCGCCAGATTGGATTTTAAAAAACTATCTCCCACATCGTAAGGCATGTAACTGTGAAACCAACTCTATAAGATATAGAGTGGCCTTAATTATTATATTCACTAAAATAAATTTAAATTATAAGTTTACATTTATATTGTTAATTTTATTAACATTTATTTTATAAAACCATCTGCCCCTTCCAATAGATATTTTCTACTTTTTCTATGCAATGTGAAACTAACATGTACACATTATAACATGTGCATGTTCCATTCACATTGTACAGAAAAAATCAAATTTCCCTTCCAATAGATCTTTTCTAATTTTTAATTTAATTTGAAAGGAATGTGTACATGTTATAACATGTATACAATATAACATGTATGAGTTATTGCACATACACACTATGTTTTATTTGAATTAAAAACTAAGGCTTTTGACTAGGGTTCATTTTAAGAGGACATGATGAAAACCCCCTAGGTTTTCGTAGGAAAATCAGATTCATTGCCTTGGTGAGTCAGAGTGTGCAGAGAAGGTGAAAAATCACCTTATTTTTTTTTTGTGACATTATGTTGATGAGCGACATTTTGGTGCTGAAGCTTGGGGTGACTGCACTAAAAAATGTGTATTATGGTATTGAGTAGTAGCATGCTGCTGAGTGGCTTCATATTTTTGGGTGGTATTATGCCACTGGGCAACATAATGCTACCAAGTGGTATTATGCTATCAGGGGTCATTAATGTTGTTGAGTAGTAGTATGCCACATAGTGGCAGTATGTCACTGAATGACATTTTACTACCATGTGACATTAATCCTTTGAGAGATAGCATGGTGCATAATGATATTAAGGTGTTGGGTGGTAGTATAATGTCGAGTGGTAGTATAATCTCACCCAGTATCATGGTACCATTCGATAATATGCCACCAGGTGATAGTTTATTACCACATGATATTATGCCATCATGTGGTAACATGGTGTCTAGCAATAACAAGGTGTTGAGAGGTAGTATAATATCAGGTAATAATATAATGTCACTCATTATTATGGTACCATTTGACAACATCATGCTATGTTATAACATAATACTACATGACAACATGATATCGCATGATAACATACTATCATGCAGTGACATCATGTTGTTACTTATCATCTTACTTGCTTATGGCCCTATAATACCACTACTCATCAACATGTTATTTCATGGCACCATGCTACCATACGGTGTTGTGCTACCATGCAACATTATGTTTTATGTTACTATAATATCGATCAACCTACTATCAAGTAATAGTGTACCCTACCTATCATCGGTCATACTAATTGATTGCTCTAGTTTACCTCTTGGCTTATAAATACCCCCATAGTGCCCTCATTTTCACACTTTGCTCAAAAGTTTTTCTCATCTTACCTTTTTTCAGGCTTCACCTACCTACAATTCTACACCAAACTTTCAATGGATTTCACATCCATGGAAACTCATAGTCAAATAGGGGTGATCCAAAACTATATTTTCAAGAATCTATTATGTCCATATTTCCTCTGGATGGTGGAGAATCCAAATTCCCATGATGATTGGATAGATCAATGTGAACTCAAAGGCTTGTTGTAGATGCCTCAATATGACATGATGATCAATAATAACCTGTTGTAATCTCTGGTTGCCTATTTTAATCATAATGAGAGCTATTTATATTCCTATTTTAACAATAAAATAATATCCTTTGGCACCTCTCCATTATATATCCATAATTTAATAGGCCTTCCACATTGCAATACAACTATTGTTAGCACCAAGGTGGTCTTATCTAACATTGATAAAATTACTTGGAGTCGGTCTATAAAATGGCCATTGACCCAACTGGTAAGTGTTAGATTTATTAATTAAATTAAAATTTATTAATTATTCTTGAATCATTTATTATAAATAATTTGATATCCTAATTTTAATTGCATGTTTTTTGTTTTCATTACAGATAGTCGAAATTGAAGGGGAATCCCCATTGAAAAAATCACTAATCTATTTCTCAAATCTATTCTGCATTTCTTCTAAGTGAGAATTATTTTATAGGGAAGACCATCAAACATTCCCTTTTAGGTTGTTTACTATATTCTTCATTCTATGTTGGGTGTTGTAGTGAGTAGTGCACAGTTATATCTAAGAGGATTAGGGTTGAATTGAATTTTGCATTTGTTAAGGACACTTGCACCATTTCATCTTTCAACTACATTTTAGCCTTGTATTTTGAGGCCTTATATGAAATCCAGAATACTATAATTCCCACTACCCTCCATAAAAAAATGAAATATAATGCTTTGTCTATTAAGGAATAGGAGGTAAGTTTAGTTTTCCTAAGTCTCCTTTCTTTCTTTATACATATTTCAAATTTTAACATTTTAGCCTATTATTTATTACAAATGAGAGTAAATGTTTATGACATAAGGAAATAGGCAAAAACCAAAGTTCAGCATGCTCCAAAGGGCTCTGATGATACCCATTCCATGGAGTCCTCTCTCAATTCATTTCAAATTACAAAATACCCAAGAAGTGATTATGTTTCATCTCTGCTTCTAGGTTCCCCCAAACTTCCTTTAATATTTTTTCTTGTATTATTTAATGGAAAAAAATTAATTTCATATTGGTTTTTTTTTTGCAGTTGACTCTTGAATTATTGCCATTGAGCATTCTTCCTTACAACACAATCAATGTTTCCTAGCTTACAACTTTATTTTTGATTTGAAGTTTCTTAGAATTTGCTAGGTAATTAACTCGATAATTTAATTGGTTTGTAGGTGAAACCACCAATGTCTCTCTTGCAAGGATAATGAGATGGAAAGATCTAACTCATACAAGGACAACAAGAGGGGAAGATGTAACTCTATCAATGAAAAATAGAATGGAAGAAGCAGTCACCTCGATAAGTAATAATAGGTTCAATTTATATTTGAATTAGTTTTATATTTTTGAATTTGTCAATTTTTGAATAAATTTTTTTATAGTTTACACAACATCTGCCAGGAGACCGAGAAGTATTCCACCACCCCCACCACCCATCTAGACTCAAAGAAGAGGAAAGAACATCTCCCTCCCTGCATGAAGTAGAAGAACACTACAAATTTTTGATTTCTCAAATTTCTCTATTATTGGCCTTTCGAGTGCACAGGGTCTTACATGTTTGCAGCAAATTGATATGGATGAAAAGTTTATTGGGATTGAAAGTGGGCCCCTAGTTATTGGTGGATTTAATCCACATGATTTTATTTAAGTTGTTAATGTGTCTTCATAAGTGCCTTCTACAACTACCTCTTCCCTAGGTACCCTACCCCACACTAATAATTTAAACATTTCTAATGATTCCATTACTAATTTTTCATTGGAAAATATAGTTTCAGAAAATATGCTTGTTAATATGAGGGAAGGTGTTATTGAATAATTTAATGAGTTAAAGCAATGGGAGATAAGGGCAAAAATAATAATCAAATAAATCAATGCCCATTATCACAACCACTCCTAAAAAGTGAATTTATTTTCACTTGTTCAAAATGAACCCTTAAAGATTGATGCTTTATTCCATTAAACTCAATCTGGATTGATCTTTGTTGATAATGTTTACAATGATAGGATGGTAGGGATTATGATAAACAGGTTATAAAATTTAAATGGACAAGCCCAAGCATATTTCAATAAATGGGCTAAATATATCAACCTTATTATTGTTACACATGCATAAAAGGATAAATTTATGGTAATTTTTCATTATCTATAATGTATATTTTGATTATTAACCTTTGTATGTGCTTGACACTTATATATTATTTAGTGATTGTAGGCAAAATATGAAAATTTAAAGCAAGAAGCACATCTTCTTAATGTGCATTTTAAAAATGCCTATAAAAGTATTTCCTTAGTGATTGTATTGAAGGAAAAGCTTGTTTTATTAAATAAATAGAATGACACTTTGAAGAAAATAATTAAAGAGCATGGTATGGATCCAAGCATTTTATTGAAGCAAAAAATAGATGTGGATCCAACAATTCTTTAAACAGGAAATGCAACAAATGAGGAGAGGGTGATTCTTACATAAATGAATTCTACTATAGAGGATCTTCAAAAAGGAGTGATAATGGAGGATTCACAAACAGGTTAAGACAGTGGGGTTTCCATAGAGGGCGATGGCAAGCAACAAGGGGGAAGAGAGTCTCAACCAAAAATATGTTAATTTATTTGAGTTTATAATGTTCAAAATGACAACAATTATTTTATTAAATGATTTTTTATAGTTGTTCTAAATACTCTAGTTATATAATTTTAATATTTAATAAATAAAAAATGTATGGTGGTCAAGTTTATATATTGTACGGAGAAAAAGTAGAGTAAATATTCTATGGAATTATATTGTTCTAGTAGTTATAGTATTTGAATGCATTGTTATATTATTCTATTAGTTGTATCATTGAATGCATTGTTATACTATTATACTATTCTAGTAGTTGTAGATTTGAATGCATTGTTATATCATTCTAGTAGTTATAGCATTTGAATTCATGGCTATATTGTTCTAGTATTTATAGCATCGAATGCATTGTTATACTGTTATAGTAGTTTTAGCATTGAATTCATTGATTGTGGTAGAATTTGGAAATATTCGACCCTAATTATAGGAAAAATATTTCCTATATATTTGTGTAATAGTTCTAATGTAAATGTGCAATGGAATAATTATGGTTACATTGTTCTTATGCATGTATTAAATATATGTATATTCCCTCCAAATTAATATTATAGAAAATTAAGATAATGAAAAACAATAAATCTTAATAATTGGAATTTTTATGGAAAGAGAACTAGTGTCCTATGGTGCACTGTGCAAGTCTAGACTTAAGACTTGTATGCTTCAATGAATGCCATAAGGAAATGCTCTGTACAATTTTAATTAGAGTTATGATTTCTACTTAATGAATGACATACATTGCAAAGATATAGAAGTATCATTTGAAATACATAGAATTGTAATAGGACAAAAAAATTATTAACTCCAATGTATTGAATAAGATTCATGATTGTAAAATGTAGGAAATAAATTACATAATTTAATGTATTTGAAGATGAAAGAATATAAAATATTTTAGAAAATATTAATTTTTATACTTATCAAACTAAAAGTTAGGTACCTAAAACAATCCTTGAGAAATTTGCTCATCATAAGTGTGATTTGCATCTACCATGCTAGTGCCATATTCAGTTTTGGTATTCTCATCATCTATATTGGTAGTTGTATTAGTCACACCTCTTCTTTTGACTAGAGAAATCCATGCTTCCACTACTCTATCATATGGAAACTTATCCACAGAATAATGTGAAACATATACTCTCAAGCATGTCTCCAAATTTTTATCCAATATGTTTCTAAGTTTTGAGTTTATGAAGTATAATGCACTAAACACTTGCTCATCTTCCACATAACTGAAAATCATTGTTTGAAAAAGTTCATATAATTTGAAATATTCATTAATAATTTATTATAATATGTTACTTGGATAAAGGCTTTTCTATAGATGTGTAATGGCACCATTTTTTGTTGGGTCACTTAAACACTAAAATTGATCCATCATTATAATCCCAAACTATGTTGACTAAGAAGCTAGTAATTGTTTATTTAAAATACCATTAATCTGAACTCCATTGACATCTATAGATTTATAAAAACACACAATAATTGTAACCATATATTTGTAAAATAATTTGTTGATTTTTTCTTGACTCTTAATATTGTTACAAAAAATGGGATTCACAACTCCCATACCCTCCAATAACTCATCCCTTTTAAAACATTTTCTAATCTTAGCAGATAATTTTTTTGATATTTTAATTAATTTAATTCATGTTTTAGACAAAACAATATCATTTAGTAAACATGTTGCATGTACATCTTCAATCTTAGCTCCCACAACTTCAAGTCTTGTAGAGCATGTGTGCATTGGGATCTCAATACCATTTACCATGACAAAAAGATGATCATGTTATTGAATTTCAAATAACTCTCTGGATTATAAAAATCTATCAAAATTTTCTAGGTTCTAAAAATAGGTCCATGAAAGCTTTCATTTGATGTGTATAATATATCTAGACATTGATATACATATTTTCTCAAATGTATGAAATCAACAATATAGATAGATCTCTCTTGGGCATGTTTCATTAAATAGTTGATTTCCTTCAACATTGGCAAAATACCACATAATATGAGTAAAATTTATAAATATGTTAAATGACACAAAAAATCTTTTGCTTTGTTGAGTTCCCTACGATATTTATATATAAACCCTATCAAAGATGGATATTCCTCAAAAATCCTACATGCAGGTTCATGCATGGAAATCCATTTGGTTTCAACATCTTTGAGTAGTTTTTTTACCATCTCTCACCCCAATTTCAAATTTTTAAAACTTCATAAATCTTTTTGGGCTGCTTGACATGTAAGCATGCAAGGCATGAATAAGCTCTTCCACTTTTATGACATTATTAAATGTTCTAACAATTTTGTACAAAAGATTCATTCTATGTGTCATGCAATGGAATGGAATCATAAATGTAGAAACTATTATTTTAAGGTGAACACAAAGTCCTTTTATATGGCCCTACATCTCTAATGCACCATCAGTGCCAACACACACTAGCTCCATAGCTATGGCATAATCATCCATCCCAGCTCTCTCTCTTAAATTAGATATAGCCAATTTATGGAGGTTCTTTGCATTGCAATTTTCTACCATTTTATGGACAGCTAAAAGATGAGATTGCCTAGAATAGTTTTCAAAGGTATACACATGCATGCAAACCCATGATGTGTTGTCAACTACAGTGACCTCATCGATGGACAGAGAGATAAACCATGATCTCTTAACACTTTCTTTCAAATCTTCCTTCTCAATAATGGCTAGAAATTTTGCCATTTCCTAAGCACTGTATCTAATCAATGTGACTATGGAATATCCAGAAACCTATTATGTTGAAACAAAATTTTGTAATCTATAAAATCAGAAATGGGTCTTCCCTTTTTTTAAATGTGGAAAATAGTAGAGAACTGTACATATATTGGCTTAAGATTGGATTGTATAATTTTTCCAATTTGTGCTTTGATTATTCCCCCTTTATCCACAAGATATTTTTGTCATTTTTGATCATTTTCATATTCACGTGCATATCTTACATGCATACATTCTTCTCCATTTTTCCATCTATGTGTTCTTATATATCCATATGGGTGCTTCACAGATATATATATTTTCCCACAATGTTTCTTAATTGTGTCCAAGTTAAGTTATATTCTTTGTTCTTTTCCAAGTTTCCAACTGTAAATTATACATCTATATTTTGTTGGAGGCTCATTACCATTTTCTAATTTTACAGGTTCTATAAATGGATATTTTGTAGCCCAGTTAACTTGAAAAGACCTTCCTATTATCCATGTACTTCTCTTTCTCTATCAAATTTTTTGAATGAAATTTTTAATAAAAATTGGTGTCTAAAAAGAACTACAATTCTCTTGTGAAGTGCCCAGAGGTGTGTGTTCTAGTGAAGTGCCTATAGGAGTGTCTTCTAGGGGTGGCATTTCATTAATAAAATCTTTGGGTGGTGAGAAGTTATTGGGATTAATTCTTTATAATGAAATAGTGTCAATATCCATGTCAATTTTTGTATTGAAATGGTTTTTTAATTATTCTACAATAAAAAAATTAACTGATATTTTTTAAAAAAAAATTAAAATTATCTCTATTCATAGTGCCTACTTTTTGCATAGTCCTCTTTCTTATAAAATAATACATGATGTTGGATTTTTGTAGAACTTTTATGGTGTTTTACCCTCACTGTTACCTCTTGACACCATAGTTTTATTGTCAAGTAGTTTAGTGTTATTAGATTCTCATATGCTATTAGGCATCAAGCTACAGTTGTATAACATAATGCTATCAAGTGTCAAACTACTACCACCTAGGACAATACTATAGGGTGTCAGTCTATCACTATGTGACACATTGTTATCGAACACTACATTATCATCACATGGCACATTGATATCGATCATCAAGTTACCATTGCATGGCACATTATTATCGATCATCATGTTATCATCATGTGGCACAATGCTACTGAGCATCAGGTTTCCATCATACAACATATTGTTGCTGAGCATTAGATTACCATCATATGGCACAGTCCTATTGAAAGCCATGTTGTAATCACATGACATAGTGCCATCGAGTTTTTTATTGGTGTCACATGACATAATGCTATTGGATGTCAGGTTATTATTGAGTGGTGTATTTTTAATATGTGGTTTAGTTGCTACTAAAAGTAGTCGACTAGCATAGTCTGACCTCAAGTCTTAAGATCTCTATAATTCGGTAAAGAAATATACTTTGGTGGTAAGTTCATGACCTCTGGAAACATATATATATATATATATATATATATATATATATATATATATATATATATATATATATTGAATTACATGAATAACCCCATAATTATTTTAAACCATTGGAAAGTTGACCCCTAAAAAATGACACCCCAAAATTTTAGGTGAAAGGGTATTATGTTGCACCCAAAAAAATCACCAAATTCAAATTCCCCAAACCAAAATATTCATGAATTAATGAATATTCACCACTAAATTTTACCCCACTTTTGGCTCAAAACCTACACTCACCATAAAGGTATTGGGGGGAGTGACCCAATATACATAATGCCCAACATCGTTTGAATGATTTGTATGATGAGGTACATATCCATATCATAGAATAGATTAATGTCATATTTAAATTTATTCCATGATGTTGATGTGATACATAATTAAATCTTTTAATACAATAGTTGGTTTTAGATTCTTAACATCATTGAATGGAATTCGTTATGTGTGGGTTTCATTAGTGTTGTGGGCCCATTAGTTATATTTACCTTGATAATAAGTGGATATGGTGTTTTTGGTCACTTTTGGCCTATAAGGGACCTAATCACAAGTAAAATTGACATGAAAGTGTGTCTTAGATACCAAAATCCAAAATCCCAATATATATATATATATATATATATATATATATATATATATATATATATATATATATATATATATATATATATATATATATATATAATTTATTCCCACCCTTTTCTCACTTTCCTACCTATTTATTATGGCCCATGGCTATAGATACACTCTCTATCAATGGTTTGGGAGTGTATTTCCATATATATCTTTGAATCCCACTAGAAAATTAGATGATATCTTTGAGTTCACTGTTTGAGTGAAATAAGATGAATGAAAGAAGATTTTCCTAGGGCCTTATTTGAGTGAGCAAAATTTAAAACTAAAACATTAACTAATTGGGCATAAGCAGTAAACCATTGTACCCATTATTAATTTATTGGATGGAGTTATTAGGGATGAGGAGAGAGTGAGTAGGGATGATGAGGGAATCATTAAGGATGATGAGGGTTGATAAAGGAGTGATTAGGGATGATGAGGGAGTCATTAGGGATGGTTACGCATGGTGAGGGTCAATGAGGATGAGTAGGGTGTGATTAGGGATTATGAGGTATGAGGGGGAGTAATTATGAATGACAAGGGATGATGGAGTAATTAGGGATGATTAGGGATAGTAAGGGTTAATGAGGGAGTGATTAGGGATAGTGAGGGTCAATAACAGAGTAATTAGGGATGATGAGGGATGTAGAGGGAGTGATTAGGGATGATGAGGGATGATTGAGTGATTATGGATGATGAGGGACAATGAAGGTCAATGAAGGAGGAGTTAGGGATGATGAGGGATTAATTAAAGATGATGAGGGATAGTGAGTGTCAATGAAGGAGTGATTAGGGATAATGAGGAACAAGGAGAGAGTGATTGGGAGTGATGAGGTATGAGGAGGAAGTGATTAGGGATGAGGGAAGATGATGAGAAATTAAACTTAACACAAAGTAGTCATTTGATGTGTACAAATCATCATTGTGACCTATGCTTCTTCAATCACAACACTTTGGCTGGAATTCAAAGTGAGTAATTTTTAAACTTCAATTTTGACAAGCCTATGACTCCTACAAATACCAGTAAGCAATTTGAAAGGCACAAGAACCTTAAAAATGACTATATGTTTACCCAAAATAGACATCAATTACAACATTTATGCCCTAAAATCCCTAAGTTTAATATTAAAACCTTGAAACATGCTTAAGTAATAGCCATATTGGATTTTGAAAAACTATCTCCTACATTGTAAGGCATGCAGTTGTGCGTCCAACTCTATTAGATGTAGAGTGACCCTAATTTTTTATATTTAATAAAATAAATTAGAAGTATAAAATTATACTTAACATTTATTTTAGTAAACCATCTACCCTTTCCAATCGATATTTTATACTTTTTTTTCAATGTGAAACTAATGTTTATGTCTTATATCATGTACACATTATGGTTTATTTGGATTCCAAACATAGGTGCATTTTACAATTCAAAATTGTACTAGATAAAATGCATACATGTTATAGTGCATACACATTCTAGGCTCTTTATTTACTGAGCCTAGAAAAAATAATGCATACACATTATTTCTATAATGTGCATGTGTTATGCAATATCATATATGCATTATGCTAAAAGGTCCATAGAATTGCCCCCCAACTCTGTGCACTTACCCTATTTAAAAACCCCTTATATATTATGATGAATGTCCATACTCTGTTCTAGATCTATTATTTTTGTACCAGTTGGAAGTATGCTAGTAAAACCCTTATTTAAGATGAAAAAGGATAGATTATTTCCATATATATGTTATCCAAATATATTTTATTTTCCATGTCCGAGTTCTTCTAATTTATAAATAATTGTTATGTCTAATTGAGGGACCCTTATTACTATCCTCCTATATATAAAACTAGTCATAGAGTAAAATAAATCTCCAAATATTATTTTGGGGTTTAATGTGCCTCTAAATAAGCCTTCCAAATATTATTTTTTATCAAAAATTTAGCTTTCTAAATTGTATAACTATTATGCCAACCTTAATACAAGATTTATCCCTACCATTTCATATTTATTATTCTTAGCTTTTACAAATTGTAAACCACATGCATATCTCATGAACCACCTCATTAAACTTATAATATAACTAATATGATACTACAAGATATGCTTGGTTATTTATTTTGGCCTTTATATAGACTGGCTTGCCTCTTGTAGTTTATTTTCCCAAAAGGGCTTTTGATTTCAAGCATTTCCTTAAGTTTTCCAATGGATCTATTTTATCTCCATAATATGTTCAAGAATATATGGGATTATATAAAATAAACTATTATATATGTATAGAATCAACCTTTTTAATACTTTGTATTTAACTATAGATTTATGGACCCTTTCTTGCATACTATTTTGGATGGTGTGAAATAAGCAATATTGACATCTATACTAGGCATGCTGTGTTTATGCTATGCTAAACTAGATGTATTTTCATCACGTGATTTTATGATAATATGTCATTACAATGTGATGCTTGAAACACCATAATTTTACTGATTATATTATGTTTTTTCAAGTTTTTCATCATCAATGTTGCTATCTTATAATGTATTTCAAGTCTTTCATCACTAGTCATGTTATGTTACTATACGCTTCTAAATCCATAAAATATATAAGCTCTTCTGATATGATTTTTTGTGAATCTTAGTAAAATATTTAAACCTTACATGAAAGAGGATAAGGGAGTGTTTTTATATCATGAGATTATCTCTCCTAGGAAACCTTGTGGTAGTATACTCATTTTATAATACATTTAATTAGTGATAAGTTATAATTGACATATATTATTAAAAATTTCATTATAGTCTTAAATCAACCATCCTCATGTCCTTTTGTGTATAGTGGTCACTTGTTAATATAATAATGAATGCGAATACTTCCTCCATGCCTAAGATAGTGGATAGTCACTTTTATACCCATAACATGTGAGGAACCTTCTGCACATATTTATGAACTACAAAAAATAAATGAATAATAAAATAAACTTCAAAAAATAACTCAAAATAACCTTTAGATCGTGGACCACATTGACGGGGAAAACTCCTTTGAGAAAGATCAATACAATAATATTCATGGATACCTTCATTGGGCCTCAACACTTACATACTAAATCTATTCTAACAACTACTACTTCCCATGTATGTGGGATAATTCAAATATTCTAAAGGGATGACTTACGAAGCATATGCATCCATAGTGACTAATACACTAATAATGCAAAAAAAAGGGTTGGACATGGGTTCCTAACATCCCATCTTCCTTATAAAAATATGTGTACTCAAAGCTTTAGATGTGGAAATCATTGCTGAATTTAGAATAGTGGTTCCATGTGGCATCTTTTGGTTTCATGTCGTGCCACTAGATTAAGACTTCTATGATTAAGTGGGAGCAAAGCTGGTAGGTGTGCCTGTCCAAGACTAATTCCAATTAGATCAGGATGGATCCTTCATTATCAATTTTAGGTAAAACTATCTGCACTCTGATGGAGGTTCAAATAACTTTATTCAAATAGGAGACATGAAAGACTAGGTGAATTCAGGTGGAAGGTAGAAGCTCCAACTTGTAAGCAATAGACCCAATCTGGTAGAGAACCTTATATGGACCATAAAGTTTTAAGTCAAGCTTATTATTCCATTTTAGTTTTAAGGATGATTGATTGTATGAATACAAAAGGAAAAAAACCATATCATTGGTTGAAAGGTATGCTCAAAATGGTATTGAACTACCTACTATTTCATCCAATTTTATGCTAAATGGGGATTGCTCCATAGGGTGCTGATAATCTAATCATAATTTCAGAGAGTAGTATCAATCACCTAAACTAGGTAACTACCAGGGTTATATAGGATAAGTGTTAAGGGCACTTGACCATAAACTGCTTCATATAGAGTCATTTTAGTAGAAGTGTGGTATGAGGTATTGTACCACCATTTTGTGAGAGGGAGCCACTTTTCCCACTAGTATTATTGTTTTGATGCAAATTAATGAAGGAATGTTTCTAAGCATTTGCTAACAATTTTTGTTTGGCCATCTATTTGGGGATGATACCCAGAACTCATCTTCAATTATGTGTTAGTGCATAAGAATAGTTCTATCCAAAATGGCTAGTGAAAGTTGTATCACGATCAGAGATAATTGAAGAAGGGATGCAATGAAGACAAAAGATATGATCCAAGAAAACTTGTGAAAATGTGGAGGCTATATAAGGGTGGCTGAGGGAACAAAAATGACTATACATTGAGAGGTTGTCTACCATGACAAGGATCACTAATTTTCCTCTAGATTTAGGGATACCTTCAATAAAATCCTTTGTGCTATTGGGAAGCACCATACGACATTTTTACCATAGAGAAGCAACATCCCATGAATAATTTGGTATTGTAGAGGGGTTAATGGCCAATTATTGAATGAGGTGGTGTAAATAGGGATCATGTGCATACCCTTATTGTACAGATTCCAACTAGTCTAGAATGTGCATGGAAATGGTAGAAAGGGAATTCTGGTCCTTGAATGTGCATGAGAGAGCATCTACCATCACATTTTCTTTACCCTTCTTGTAAGTGATCTCATAATCGTAGCCCATGAGTTTGTTGACCCATTTCTATTGTGTCGAGGATGAGACCTATTATTTCAGGAAGTATTTCAAACTATGGTGATTATTTTTGATGTAAAAATGATTCCCAAGTAATTATTGCCTCCTTTTGTGTATTGAATGCAAAATTTCCATCATTTCCTTTTCATATGTAAACAAAGCCAAATTTCATCTAGAAAGGGTTTGATAGCAAAATAAATAAGATGACCTTATTATAGATTAAAAACACCTAGGTTATTTCCACATGCATTACTTTTGATGGTGAAAGTTTTGGTGAAGTCTGGCATGGCCAAAATTGGTGTGCTACACATAGCCTATTTGAGTGTCACAAATATCTAGTTAGCTATGAAAACCCATGTGAATGCATCCTTATTCAATAAAGAAGTCAAGGTAGCGATGATCTTGCCATAATCCTTGATGAACTTATGATAGTATCCTATAAGGCCTAAGAATCCATGAATGCTCTTGAGGGTTGTTGGTTGAGGCCAATGTTGTATGGCACTATTTTTTTCTAGATCCACACAGACCCCATCGACTGAAACAATGTACCCTAGAAATTTAACTTCCTCTTGACCAAAGAAACACTTGGACTATTTGGCACATAATTCATTATCTTCTAGAAGTTGTAATGCCCTGTAAATATGATGGATATGCTTGGCCCTTGTGTGACGATAGATTAAAAGATCATCAAAGAAAACCAAAGAAATTTGATGGAGGAAAGGTTGAAAGATTTTATTCATTAGGTCCTGAATTGTTGAAGGGGCATTTATAAGTCCAAATGGCATAACCAAGAATTCATAGTGACCCTCATGAGTGTGGAAGTTTGCCTTTGAAATGTCATCAACATGCATGTGGATATGATGATAGACAAAATAAAGATCCAATTTGGATAAATCTTTTTCCTAATTGAGCTCATCAAGAAGATTTTCAATGACTGGAATTGGGAATATAAATTTGATAGTGAGGTGCTTAAGGGAATGGAAGTCAATATATAGGCATGATGACCCATCCTTTTTGTGAATAAGAAGTATTGGGGAGGAGTATGGGCTAGTGTTGGGGAAAATAACTCATGATTTAAGGATTTCCTATACTACTGTTCAATCTCAGTGTTTTACAGATGGGGATAGTGGTATTGTTGGATGCTAGATGGGATGCTTCCTGGAAGGAGTGGGATGCGATGATATTTAGGGAATGAAGGGGGAAAACCCATTGGCTCTATAAAAATGATTTCATGTTTGTCAAGGAAATCTTGTAAATTAGCAAGGTAGTTAGTTACAGTGGGGATTTGGAGTTGGATGGAATGTAGTTGGGTAATAACCCCATGTGAGTCTTTCTTTAGAAGATTTTTCATGTAATGGGAACTAATGATGTTAGAAGATCTAAGAAATAACCCTTTTAAGGTGTGATTCTATCCACTATCTATGAATTGCATCCAAATATTAGATAAGTCCCATAGAATAGGTCCCAATGTACAGAGCCACTATGCCCCTAAGACCACATCACATCCCCCTAAGGGTATGGAAAACATATATGAGTGAAGAGTGTAATATCCTATCATGATACACATATTTTAACACTTAAATTTACATGGAAATGTTCCCCATTAACAATCATGACTTAGAATCTAGAATAAGGGTGTATAAAGTAGTTTGTGTGCTTAACAATATGGGGATCGATGAAATTTTACATGTTGCCAAAGTCAATGAGGATTTTGAGAGGGGTATTTTTAAATAACCCATTGACCTTCATGGTTTGATGGGTGATAGCACATATGAATGCATGTAAAGAGATATCAGGTTGGGTATCTTGAGCTATTGAGTCATTGGAAGGGTTATATTTTGCTTAATCATCCTAAAATTCCTAGATATCAGGCTTGTTATCCTACTCTTGTAGTGATTCCACATCTAGTAAATAGATTTTTCATGTGATGAACCTATGACCCTTAACCCATCTATTATCATAATTATAATGTAATCCTTTCTCCTTACAATCCCACATCTCTACCTCAATAAGGTGCTTGATTAGTGTGGTTATGGCTAGCCACTGGTTTGTTGTGTTTTTTATGGGTGGAAAAGTGGGAAGTTGATGATGCATCGAGAGTTTTTTTATGCTAACTTATCTAAAACCAAGTCATCCATCATTTTATTAGGATGAAACACTTTTACCTATGATCAGATTGGTTATTTGAGTCCACTAATAAAATAACTCTTGAAGAAGTCATCTGATAATCCTTTAGTATGATTAGCTAGTTTCTCAAATTTGATCTGATAATCACAAATAGTGCCTGTCTAGTAGAGTTCAGTGAGAGATCCTATAAGGTCCTCAAATGCCAAAGGACCAAACCTACCTAGAAGGATGTAAAGGTTTTCCAATTGGGATCATCATTCAACTTGAGATACTAATGGTACCATTGAAGTGCTTTTTATTCCAAGTGAAAGGTAGCAATTGGGACTTTGTTGATAGAATAAGTATTGTGAAGGTTGAAGAATTGCTCAGCTTGATATATCCATCTAGTAGGATCTGTACCATCAAATTGTGAAAATTACATCTTGGGCCCACATGATGTGTGGTGAGAAGATAAACTATTCTTTGAAGAAGACTCCTTTTGTAGTTTGTTGAGTAAAATGTTATTCTGTTAATTCAATCCATGTATTCTATAGGTTAACTTAGTGACCTAGGATTTCAATGTGGCAAGTTCTTCCTCCATGATATTTGTGCTTGAATGGGTGACTAACATAAGCAATGTTATTTTTTTGTCAAGGGATAGATAAACAAGTTTTAAGACATAGTCAATAAGGAATTTTTTTAATTGGAACTCAATCAGAAGGAGTAAATATATATTTACTAGTTTTTGGGCACTTCCTAGTTAGGATTAACAATGGAAAAGGGAAATTTTGGAACCATAATAAAAAAAAAACTATAAAATTTTTCCAAGAGGGACAAAGGATAAGAAAAGGGAAAGGAACACTTTGGGATATTTTCAAATCAAAAGGAAAAAAACTAAAGAAGTTATGGCAAGACCTGAAAAAAATAAAAATTGATATTTTTGGCTAATAGAAGTGGAATTTGGATATGGACCCTCAAGGAAGAAAATACTCAGAATGGAATTTTAGGTGTTCTAAGAAATTTTGAGACTCAATAAAACTATAGAGGGAGATAATGTTAGTGTTATGGAAAAACTGATTCTCGTTTGGTTACTCTAGCCAAACGTTTGTCAACAAGTGTGTGTTTATATATTGTTCTCAACTGTAATCACTCTATTGATGTTTTCTAAAACTATTATGTCAGATATGGGCCCCATGTCTATTCAGCTACTTAAGGTTTTTAAGGAGTTTCTCTGGCCAATAATTCTTCCTGAATGAGTACCGCTCTCTAAAAAAATTAAATTTTTGGCCATGAATTTACCCTAAATGATAGCTATTGGTTTACCTCATGGGTGAAAACTAGTCAATCAAGAAGGGGTTATTGCCATTTTCATTGATATGTCCTCTCAATGGGCTAGATACTTTGGGGTTCTTATGGAAATCTTCACAATGAATTTTATTTCTTATGCCCAAGTACTTCCCATAATTATGCATAGGGGTATTTACCCTTATCCGAACCTGCAATGAAGATGTAAAACATAGATGCAAGGAAAAGTAGTTCTGTAAATGGTGCAACTCTTGGAAAGCCACTAATAAAAAGATTTCTCCAAAATCTACCCATAGGTCGAGAAAGTGATCTGATACCAGATGTGAGGAACCTTCTACACCAATTTATGAACTACAAAAAATAAATGAACAATAAAATAAACTTCAAAAAATAACTCAAAATAACTTTTAGATCACATGCCACTTTAAGGGGATGACCTCCTTTGAGCAATCTCAATTCAATAATATTTGTGGATGCCTTCATTGGGCCTCAATACTTATATACTAAATCTATTCTAACTACTACTTTCTATGTATGTGGGCTAATTCAAATATGTTAAAAGGATGACTTAAAAAGCATATGCATCCATAACAACTAATACACTAATAATTCAGTGAGAAGGGTAAGACACAAGTTCCTAACATAACATCTTGTATAATACTGATGTCTCTTAAATAATATATTGTATATGGTTGATGTTTTGGATAATAATTATGATTGACATATTATTGAACTTACTATTCATATGATTATCATGGAATGCTTCACAAATCATATTATTAAGTTATGAAAATTTATATGCATAGTAATTGTGAGCATAAATGATAGGAATTCAAGCCATACATTCTTCCTCCTTTGAAATTAAGATCCAATTACTAAGAAAACGAATCAAGGCACCTCAAAATTTTAATTCTACTAGTGCTATTAATACCTATACAACTATTTATATGATTAAAATATATCTATAACTTGAAATCATGTATTGACTTGCTTGGGTGTGTTTGAAATATTTTTTAATTGTATATAATTTGACATGTTTTTTTTTCTTTTTGTATGGAATGGAAAAAATAGTTAACAAGGTAGTAATGAGAATGGTAAATGTAGTCCACTATTGTACTTATAGTAGGTTTTTATCACGTAAAATATTGAGTATCATTCATAAAACCTTGTTGCATTTGAACATAATAAAGGATTTGATTAGATATTTTCTCATGTTCATATTCATCTAGAATATACTTTTCTCTTGTGTATTAAATCTTGTGAAAACATGTACTATGTTTTACTATGTTATAAGCTTCGATTTCGGGTTCTCATGTTTTTGTTTTTATCACCAATCCTATTAGACCCTATGTGGGTTTTTTTATAAATCCTCATCATGTAACCTATAATATATCTCATAAGTGGTATGAGACACTTATGAGATATGTCATCACTAGTATACCCTTCCTGGATTGTCAATTTACTTGAATAAGATTGTTGAAAAACCTAGACTTTTTTTTGTAAATAACATATGGGATATAGATGGAAAAATATTATACAATAGACCCTTGGGATGTTGATTTAACCTTGGATTTGAAAGTAGTCATGAATATTGTTGTAATCACATGGGAAATGTTGAGGCTTGAACCAACTATAGTATTATGTTGGTTTGAATGAGTAATTATTAAACTTGAATGCTAATCCTAGTGAGGAACCTTACTATATTATTGGACCTTAATGCACCTCAGTTTTGGGAATTAGGATTTATATTCGAGAAGATTTTACCCTTAGTTTATTATCATTCTATCTTGAGGAAATGAGATTTTATCGTTAAGTTGGAAATCTTAGAATGACACCTTGAAAATATGTGCTTGAAACTTTAATAGCAATTTTAAAATGATTGCCAAGAGTTAATCATTTGTCTTATTTTGAACATGTATTGGAAAATAACCTTTTTTACAATTGAAAGTGTATGTGTAAATAACCATACATTTGAATATTAATTCCATATCGGGAAGTAGAACCTTAGATAAGGAATGTTAAACTTATATGAAACTTTATAGATTCTAAACTCATTTTCAGTAGTCCAACACCTTTAGATGCCAAAACACATTTGGCATACAAATGCATTGTTTTATAGTGTGGCTCGAGTATTCAAATTTTATTCTTGGGGTTACACATTAGTTTAATGATATGCTTCATATATATATATATATATATATCCTTTATTTGGAATTAGAATCGTGACCTAATTAAGATTACTAAAGTAATATAATATTATAATTGATGAGTTAGAATCCTATGAGAAGGTTTATTAACCTAATAATTGAGTGATGAAACTCTATACATATATAATAAAGTTTTTAGTTTGGTCAATAAATTTTTGTAGTTACCCAATATGCTACTAGAGATGAGATGCATTTACGGTACTAAATGGTCTTATGCATATATCTTGGTACACATTATGAATGTTATAGAATTATAAATTGCATTATTATGGGGAGTTATATGCTAATTTATTCTATCCACATGGATTCTCTCTTCCTCTATCAATTTTATGCATCCAGTACCTTTGTAGAAGGGTAGGGCCACTCTCAGTGGATAAGAGGTGTGCAAGGGATCCAAAAGGCTCTATGGTTGGAGAAAGAGACCTCCAATGATTCTATACCTATTCTACTTATATATGGTCTTTTAATGATGGTGATGATCTTCAGAGCTCTGGTGGATTTCTTTATGGATAATTATTCATTTATGGTTATTTTGGATATATGACTAAAATTATTGAATATTACATTGTTACTTAGAAAGATGAAATCATGTATTAATAATGATGTTGTAAACATTTTAATATGTTATTAATTTATTATTAGGATAATAATTCTAATTTATACTTACTATGGAATTAAACTCTTGGACTAACAAATTATGACATACTTAGATGTTTGTGCACTTGTACTTGCAATTGAAAGAATGGTATGAAATAAATTATCATATGAAGCTACTTACTTTGAAGGTTTGCTTTAAATATATAAATTAATGTAAATCTAAATCATGAGAGTACCGTTGACAAAATACAATTGTATACTTCAAGAGGGAAGTATACATACTATGATTCTAGTATTAAATGTGTTTCTTGATTTCAATATGAAAACATGTAAATTAATTTAAAGTGGCGTAGACTGAAATGAAGGATTGATTTGAAAACAATTTTCATGAATGGACTATTGATTACTGAATCAATAAATGATAATAAGTTATAAAAGTACTTACATGGATAGTATTGAAATGACTTGTTTGATTAGGTTTTTACTCTCATTAGTGAACATAAAGGAAGGAATTAATAAAACATATTTCATAAAGATAACTTGAAGAAAAAAATTGAAACATTTTTCCAATACCCAACCAAAAGGATATCACATTGTGGTATCAAAGCTTAGGTTTAAAACTTGGACATAATGTGCTCATTCAAATTTTTGAATTGTGTGGAAAAGCATATTTCATATAAGGATTATCTAGGATAATAAGGAATTTATCAGGTTTTGACTATGGATAAACCCAAGATGAGGTATCTATTCTAGAATATGAGATTTGGAAATTGATTTTGATAGGTAGATGGGCCACTTTTGTGACACACATTTCTTGGATATCATTAGTTTAGGTAGGCTTGAGGAATGAGTGGTGGACTAGGAATGTGTTTAATAAGTGATTAGGGGTAAATACTTGGTATCACATTGATTCATAGGTGGAGTATGGAATCTAGATACAATAAAAGGAAATTTTCAAATCCAACATTATGGCCATAAACATGTATACCTAGGAATGTTTCATTACTTTTTTTTATACATTTGAAATGTATCATTCACATTTACCATTAATCTTCATACTTTATTAGAGCTTCATAGAGTAGAGATAATATTGACTTATGATTAAATGTATCTGGTTTAGATTTGTAGGAGATCAACAATGTTTTACATAGAATAGATGAACAAATTGAAACACAATATTATTCTCACACACTATATTTTCTATATATTAAAACCATATGAAATATTAAAATTATATACGAAATGACATTTCTATATTCAGGATGGTATATCCCCACAAACTCTCACATGAATATCCCATAAACTAACAAATACTAACAACCCAATATTATACGAATATATTCTTATGCATAATATATTTGATAAACTAACCTATAGACTATAAATGTAATATTGTTAACAACAATATTTACGTTGTTACATTAATAATATGAACACACTATACCTCAACATTCACCCCCTTGTGAACATTATCAATCCTATCTACACCCTCTTAATCTAAGCATGGGGAGAATATACATCTTCAAGAATTAGCATGAACAGAATCATATGCCAATGCATATTTTTAATTTTGCATATTATTAATATGATCTTGTTGCACATGACCACTAATATGCTAAGGAATGCATCTTGTATTTACGTTATGTGATTGTAACAGACGTGTCACTAGGGGTCATCTTCATAAAAAAGTAAGGTAGTCACGGGATCTCTACAATTAGCTGCCCTCCTATACAACTATATGCCACATTCCATTATATCCACACTCTCCCTTGTCTCCAAATAGCAGAGGTGTTTCAAACAAGTAGGGAAATGAAAACACACAACTAAAAAAGATAAAATCACACCACACAAGTGAACAAGAATTCTTTTATGTTCTTATTCACATACACAAACATCACCAAATCATTGGTGTGGTCCCATCATTGGTGACTAGTGAGAGGCCATTGAAAGACTTTCTCCGTATATCCTCTAGCCTCTAATAAATGATGTTGCTTACTCACTCGATGAAGTCAGCATGTGCTCCAATGAATATCATGGGTTCTCTATTTATTTTGGTTTCCTGTATGAGAAATGGAACCTCCGACAATATGGATGTCATGTACACAATATAATGCATCCATTACAAGATGTGCAAAATTTTGATTTTTGGCAATAAATGATATATTTGACTTGGACCCAACTACTACCAAAAAGATTTAAACACTAAAGCCTCTTTATAAAGGCACTCACGAAAGGGACTATATTTTTTAATGATTTGACACATATAACATATGACTAAGATTAAAAGGACAAAACAACTTTCCTTAACTAGTTTTGCTAAAAAATTGGGCGAATAACCTGATAAAACTGAACCATGACACCATAAGTCTCTTCAAATAGGTGCTCATCAAGTGTGATGCTGAGATCACCTTTTTGAGTGCAGAAGTACGAGTAGTAACATCGTTCTGAGGGGAGTGGATTCCACAGTTTGAGTGAAATCTGCAATTGCCAAAGTAGAATGGTGGAGTTTGTATCTCGTCCTTCATTGGTGAAGAGTAACTGTATTGCATTTTCAATGGACTACGTATTCTAAGACAACCAGTGCAACAAATTTACATGCAATGAATATCATGCACACTAAGATAATGTTGAAACATTCTTCATAGATCTGCATGGCACGTGGAAGTGTTCAATTTTATACAAGCGAAAGTAGTTGTAGCTGAGATTCGACGTAGGCTGAGAGCTTCATGATGACTGTGATGACTTGGCTAGATTTAGTAGTGAATAATCCTTTGTTAATCTCCTTGAACATAATGAAAATTTAGAATGGAATATCGATGCCGTAATACAATGACCTAGAGCGGGCAATGAGAAACCTAAATGTCTCTCTATATATAGATCTAGTAGTGGCAGCAGATCTGAGCAACGATAATACACAGGTACACGCGTAGCTTTACATATCTCTCATTCCAAACCAAGAACACCATTCTGCACTATCACCAAATCGTGCAACGTAGAAAGCTAGCACCTGATAAAAATGCAGTTCACATATGGACAGAATGACTATGTATAATAGGTTAAATGGTGACCAAGAAAATAGATTGTGCCTTTTAACTCATCTTAGCAATATAGCGTCCAATCTGATTGTTAGTCTCAAAAATATGTAGTTCGCCCAGACAATGCACTCGGGAAGATCAAGATCAAATCTATGATAAATGAACAGATTTGAAATACATGCGAAGAGATACGGTAGGATTCTTGATTATGAACAAAATACTTGCTACGTATAAATCTATCCAAAGTACTTGGTGACTGCCACACTATATTCTTTGCAAACATAGACCTAGCTTGCTCTTAAAAAAATTCACAAGACTCTTATTGTAACCGCTGAGGAATACTGGCTCTGATACCAGATAATGTATCTGGTTTAGATTTGCAAGAGATCAACAACATTTTACATAGAATAGATGAACAACTTGAAACACAATATTATTCTCACACACTATATTTTCTATATATTAAAACCATACAGAAGATTACAATTATATAAGAAATGACATTCCTATATTCGGGATGGTATATCCCTATAAACTCTCACCCAAATCTCTCGTAAACTAACTAATACTAACAACCCACTATTATACAAATATATTGTTATGAACAATATATTCAATAAACTAATCTATAGACTATTAACATAATATTGTTAACAATAATATTTACATCAATATATTAATAATGTGAACATGCAACACACTATACCTCAACATGCTTATTGTCCTTTTTTGGATTCTTAGATACCCTTTTTATGAAATGGGAAGCCTCTCTTAGGGTAAGAGAGATGTGCAGGGAATATGCGAGGATTTGTGGGGATTCTCCCTAATTTCTCTTTGGATTTAATGATGATAGATCCTATGTTCTTGATGTTTGCAGTAGAGAATTTTTTTTTAATCTTGTGTATTTGTTATAAATATATGATGTAACGAAGGAAAATATAATCACTTCTTATAGAGGAATGGCAATAATTTTAGTCATTTAAACTATAAATTGAGAATTTTAACTTAAGAGTGAATCTAAACCTTTTTGTTTTCCTTTGACAGGAAATCAAATGGAAAGGATGTACCCAATTTTTGAAAAAATATGCTCTAAATGTAGTCTGATCAATAGTATAGTTGGAGAATCATGAGGAAGGCTTCTAATACTTTTCCTCCATATTTCTGATTAGGTAGTAGTTAACAAAGACATCAAAAAAATGTTTTTTTCAAGAGGGGAAGGATGTCACATATCATTTTCCTAGTGTTAGATTCTAAAGGCACTTGCTAGTGATTAGCGTAATATAACATGATTGATTATGATATTATTGATTTATTGTTTTAAAATTAGGGATGTTGAATTTGTCTTTATGTATTATGGAAAATCTAACTTTTTAATCCTAATTTGTATATTTATGTAATGCATGTTATGCAATTATTGAGAGTAATTGTTAGTGGATATTGTCTTGTTTTTGATATTTTATATCATACAGATTTAATATCATGATGTAGATAACTGATTTCTTATTCATTTATTTTTGATGTAGGTGCATCAGCTTTGATTTAAGGGAGATAAGGAACTAGATGCATATTTTGGGTAGTGGATAGAGAATCCAGTGAATTGGATTGTAACCATTATAGTTGCATTCTAGACATGTGAATTTGATTTTATTTATTTTGGTACAGGGAGTGATCATTGATAGGTGATGAACTTGCTTGTTATTTTGTTCTCATTATTATTATAGTAACTAGCTCTAGGGATTGACATAGGCCATAGTAGTTGATATGGCAATCTATACAATGTTGGACACATAGAATTCTTATTCCATGGTTATTAATCAAATACATATGACTATCATTGAATATTTTCATACTCGATATTTGATTATAGATACCACCTATAATAGGTCACTAGGTCAGGAACCCAATGCACCTATATAAACTATCATGATAGATGATAAATACCATGTAATTCTCATGAAATTATTCAAAATTAATGTAGAGGTAATCAATAAGTTTTTCTTTCATGGATAAATCACATTCACAAACACTCATCTCTACTACCTAGATCTAATCTGCAATCACTTCACAAGTCATCTTCTTTAGGTACAAGACTCTCTAGTCACTCTTGAAGCATCAAATTCCTTACTATCAAGACAATTACCTCATCATTAACCACTTCTCTCTTTATGACAGGCTTACCTAGTAGCCTTTGTTTTACACATTTTCTTTTGGTACGGATATGTATGGTCTAGTATTTAGAATCTAATGGTAGATTTGACTACCTTATATCCTATTATGTCTCTGCATGAACTTTCATGACCTATCTCTTCTCCTATTTCACTTTGGTAAGCCCTTTTTAGTCACTATCTAGGCCTAATTAGGTTTACTCTATGCTAACACATATACAGTCTCCTCAAATTATATATTCAATGTCTATATTAGGTCAAAAACCTCAAAATACTTAAGAGTATATTACTCCCTAATATTTCACTAAGTGTCACATTTTTTGTATGATGAAATCTCTTATTATGCATGTTTTAGTCTTGAAACCCTAAAAAGGGTCAAGGTCTGCCTATAACCATGCAAGAAGGGTCAAATGACTTTTCTACAAGATCAAAACACTCTCAAACTATTGTAACCTTTGTTCAAGGTCTGTTTACATCCTATTTACCCTTTCCAATCTTTAGGTCTCTATTTAGATGCATCTATTCCATCTTTACTCTCAATTTTTTTGTTTGACTATATGCACACACAGACTGTATTCTTCTGAGAAGGAATAGATTACTATGTTAAACTTCCTAACAAGTCCCAACCTTCTTTGAGGGTGGATTAGGGTTTGTGTTGTTCCAACTCACCTTTTTAAATCGTTTTCTCATCCTCTTACTACCTATATCAGACACTTCTACCATACTTTGTGATTGACTATGTGTGAGTAACACTTTTACCTATAGGTTCTATATTGATTGCAAGTAACACATTACCTTTTTGATATTTTCACTGGCATTCACTTTCAACCTTGATTTTTTAGGGTCTATTCCAGGTTCATACAACTTAGACACTAATCAATTTCTCCTTGGACACTATTGTTCATCTTTGATATGCTTGAGTTTGCATACTCACTGCCACCTATAGGGTTTAGTGATAGTTTCTCACTTAATGGTATTGAAGCAAGAAATTAAATCTACAACAAACTTTAAGCATTGACTTACAGGATTACAAATTTTTCAAATGATTTAAAACAACCTTCCACCTAGTCATTCATCACTTTGAAAACTCAGTGTCTTCCTCACAATAGAGAACACAAAAAAGACATTGCACAAACAGTAAGTTGTCAATAAAAGTTTTCTTTGGGAATCAACATGTATATATTTTTAATCCATTAGAATTTATTGACATATTTTAAAACAAATCACCATGCCACACTCTCTCTTTTCTCAACCATATACACAGTCCATCAATCCACAATATGATTTAGTTTTCAAAAATGTAGAATGACAAGATAGAACAGGGTTTGCAATTAATTATCAAATCAAGAAGAATTTCTTATTCATTGGGGTTTAACCTCCATTTCCATCTTGAATGAATCCCCAAATCTCCTTCCACAATATCATTTACATGTATATATAAGTCCATAACTACCTTTCCCAACGGATTCTTGTATTCCTCTTAACAACATCTATAAGTCTAAACTAACCATACCTAATACACCTTTAAGAAAGACTAACAATGTGACTTAAACTTATACTAACCCATTTTTAGAACCTATTAAACACTTAACTCCTAGTTACTTGCTTTACTATGCTCAAAATCCCACACAAACCAATTCTTATAATTCAAATATTTAAATTCTAGTTTTGGCAAGAAAACACTATATGGACTCAAATTTGAATTTTAAGACCACCTAAGGATTCTAATCACTACAAACACACTCCAAATGACTCCTACTAGCTATAACAACTCAAAATGGAAACCATGTGAAGATGCCCCTACATCAAACCTTGTCTTCAATTGAAGTTAATAAGGTTGAGGTTTCAAGTTGTCTTTGTGACATGACATCTCTTGAGTAGATACTAGTATGTAAATGGCACATGGTGAAATAGTAAAGTCATTGACAAGGATTTTTTTTTTTTTTCGAATAAGACTTTGTAAATGATAAAGCATGAGAGCTAAGCTATCGAGATATCTATATAATATATCAGTTTAGCTAATTATTTCAAAGATTAATACTTTATCAAAACAAGCTCTCTATCAAGCACTTATCCCTCCCAAAACTCTGTGGCAACTAAATTAATCAAATCTTATAAATAAATTATCCAAAATGAATAATTATTATTTATAACCCATAATTTATAAATCATAAATTATAAATTGTAATTGACCTCCAAAGAAAAAGGGTTATCACCTTCTTCAACCTACCCTCTGCACATAATGTTGTGAGATTAAATTTGGAAATGGATGGCAATGGCATTGGCATTGTATGATTATATTTTGAAGAATTGGAAATGTGGATTGTTATTCAATCTACTTCTACCACAATGACAATAAACACGATCACCGAATTTGTCCTCAAAAGCATTCTTTTTAACTTCCTTATTTAAGCATGCATTGTTCTAGATCTCAAGGGAAACGTTGAATGGAAAAACATCATTAAAATTATCTATATGGGGGTGCTTATGACAGGGCAAAAGAAGCTGCTAGCATTGATATTTTGAGACTTAATAAGATTTCTCCAGTTGAAATCCGCATGGGTTATGCCATCTTAACAAATGCAATTTGACAGGTCAAAAGAAGCTGCTAGCATTGATATTTTGAGACTTAATAAAATTTCTCCAGTTAAAATCCGCATGGGTTATGCCATCTTAATAAATGCAAATAATTTAAACTCTCAGCCAATTTTTTCAATCCTGAGGGGATACTTTGATGAAAGTTAGAAATGCTTAGCCGATAAAACTTATTATCCAAAGGTGTGTTTGAATGGACATCTTAGGAAAAAAATTATAAATATCAGTTGCTTTGCATAGAACGGCATGAGCTGGTCAGAGGAGAAATGAAATAAGATGTTTTGGAAGGGAAGAAGGATGCTTAGGGGAGAAAGAAAGACAACAACAAAATTTTAGAGAAGAATGCCTTGTTCCTGGGGAAAGTCAAATTAGAGCAGAGAGGTGCCTTGGATAATGGTATATCATCAGGTACAATCCTTTCACCTGTTGTACATGTTTTTATTTTTCCAAACAATTGTATTCTGAATAATGGATGTAGGATTGTATTCCTATAATATCTTATCATTGTATGGCTATGTTATAAAATATTTGATCGTTGTATAATTGAATCTGATGATTATATGGATGTTTATTATATTGTTGGTTGTATCAAATATATTGAATGGTTGAGATTTGTTAAGGGGTCACCCATAATTAAAAGCCACTAAAAAAGATTTATTTTATACCGTGTTCTAGGGCATCCAATATGGTGCAGGTTGTCCATTATAAGCCTATAAATTATTTTTGTTTGGATTCCTTTTAAGACCATTTCATCAAACCCATTTATTTTATACAATGGAAATAACTGTGTTCCATGAGATTACATTCTTTAAAGGCATTTTTCAAATAATACAGTTTATGTATTGATTGCAGTCATAGTGTTCAATGAGAACACATTTCTTTGGGCATTTTAATAAACTACCTCTTAGCATGGCATTCTATGAGATCAAATTTCTGAGGGCATTTTGAAAGATTAGCGTGGCATTCTATGAAACCAAATTTCTAAGGGCATTTTGAAATATTTAAAAAAAAAAAAAAAATTGTCTTGTGTATACTCTCACATTGTGGTAAACTTATTCAAAAACCCTTTTTATACTATGATGGATGTCCATACTCTGTTCCAAAGTTGTTATTAGTCTCGGAAGGAGGGACTATATCATTCAGTTTGCTTTATCTTTAAATTAATCCCTGTTTCATCAGCAAATGAAATATCATTATTTTAAGCGATGATAAATATGTAAATGCTTAATGAAGGTACGATATAAGTCATTTAAAAAAAACATAAAATACTATTATTCTACATAATTTGATTAGGCAAAAAAGGTATGTTATGAACCATTTCATGGCATTCAAAAAAATGGTCGCAACCAAAATAGAATGTTTTTAATGCATTGTCCGGAGACTTGCCTCATTTGATTCCTTGAAAAAACTACACAATTTACCATGGTATCATTGGAGCAGCTTGCAGGGATTAAAAATTAAATTTAAAAAATCTATGCGACTGATGGTAGTCCCTGAGAGCAGCAACAGACAAGTGTTGTCTGCCGACAGCCACACCTAAGTAAACAATTGATCTGTGTAATTTTTGCATGAAATGAAGGATATATGTACCTTGAACTTGCTATGATTTCCATCCTAATTCTTCATCAGATCACTTCAAATGCGACCTAGACCCTACAAACACCTACAAGCTGCCTTCCAACTGGCTACAGCCATGAAAAAAAATTATCTTGTGCAGTTGGGATGTAGAAGAGTATGGAATGGTATCTTTTTCTCTACTCTTCAATTATGAAATCTATATATGTATTAGGGAATGCAGCAGGCCTTAAACTAAGGTGTTTTTTTAGCAAACACAAACATTGATAGGCTTTTTTTGAGATTATATACAAAATAAAAATAGTCAAAATTCTTTAGCTCTATATTATTCTTCCACAATGGTGCTATCAGTGATCTGAACGTTCATGATAGCAATCTTATTTATTTTTCATCAGTTTTCAAAATTTGTATCATTTTTTGTAGCTCGCCATACCAGGTGTGGACATTCTAACTGGCATGAATCCTTGGATAAGAGATTTGTGGACTTAAACATGGTATCTGAAACATTATATAAGCAAAAAGCAAAATTGTTGTTGGCCATGGAAGTTGAAAAAACTTCACTGTTTAACTTTTTAATTTTGTTGTCCATTCTGTCAAGGACAAATGCCATTGTGTTTGCTCTCTCCATCATGTTGTGCAGTTTTGCTTGCATTGAAACTAGTTTTCTGAGGTTAATTTCTTCATCGTGTTCAACATAGAATTCCATTGAACTAGACATTCATTCAAAGTTTTGGGAATTACAGAGCAATAGAGAAATATGATGGGTAATATGATTATATTTCATACTTTGCATGGGATGAATCAAATGAGTACAAACATTGAAAACTTTGACATTTCTAAAGGGCTATGTTTTTTTCAGCAATTGACCCATTGATTCAACAAAATATTTCTTTTGTTTTTGTATTTTAAATTTGAAACTTATTAGGTATAGAAGATGACAATTGTTATGTGTGACTTATTCTGTTGAACATCACTAAATTATTTTTGTTTAAGATAATACTTAGAGACTAGGTTATTTCAAGATTGTCAGGATCTTACAGCACAATTGATTACTTTTGTGTAAGCAACTAAACACGGAATCAAACCAGAATTAATGAGTAACTAGAAATCAGAATCAGCAAAGAATATGAGATACAAGAAACAACAAAAACTTGTATTAAACTCTTCTAGAAGGAAATACAATTGAAAAAATCTCTCTTTCTTCCACACCTCTCAGATGTACAGATCTCTTTCCCTCAAGAGTTCTCTCTCTCAATTACAACCAATTCAATCCTTGAATTGTCTACCATTTTCATGTCTACAAGCTATGAAGATCTAACCCTATTATATAATACTAGGATTCATGAGCTATGCATTCTCCACCATTAGATACATCTCTTAATCAAAGGTTCAAATCTGTCCTGCCAAAAATAGAAACGCGGACTCAATACTAACAGTTACTCTTTTCATGAAAACAATCTGTTCATCCACGAAAATAAACTTCTAGAACGCACAGGTGACCGACGTTGGTCCCTGTCTGTCTGCATATGACCGACGTCGGCCGATCCATAATCGACGTCGGCAACTCCCAGTCGACCCCTGACTGATGTTGATCGATCATGACCGATGTCGGCGACTGTGTAACTCCAGCAACCTCTACATTTGCTCATCTGGTGTAGCTTTTAGCTCCACAACTCAACAATCTCTCACTTGGAGATAAACAATTGCACCTATACCTGTACAACAACATCCTCTAGCTTGTTTCTCCATCTTCAAGCTCAATCTTGAAGACCAACAAAATTTGAATGAAGATTCAACTTCTCCTTTGTTACCAGATTTGTTAACATATCAGCAGAGTTCTTATATGTATGGATCTTTTCCAGCTTCAACTCACCATCCTCCAATACCTGTCTAATGAAGTGGTCCCTAAGTTGTACATGTTTGGTTCTTGAATGAAAGGCTGAATTCTTTTCCAAATGAATTACACTTTGACATCACTGTACAATTTGCAACTCTTTTGCTCCTTTTCCAACTCTTCCACGAACTGAGTCATCCATATCATTTCCTTGCTAGCCTCTGTGACTGCAATATATTTCGCCTCTGTAGTAGACAAGGCAACAACCTTCTACAACTTTGAAATCTAGCTAACCGCCATTTCACCAACAGTGAAGACATATCCTGTGGTGCTTCTCCTGCCATCCAAGTCACCTGCCATATCTGAATCTACATACCCATGTAGAGAAGTGTTTGACCCTACATAGCATAAATTCCTACTGCTAGTCCCTCTCAGATATCTAAGAATCCACTGAACTGCTTTCCAGTGTTTTTTCTTGGATTGGCCATAAACTTGCTGACAACTCCCACTGCTTGGGCAATATCAGGTCTAGTACATACCATTGCATACATCAAGCTCTCAACTGCTGAAGCATATGGAACTCTACTCATGTACTCAACCTCATCATGTGATTTAGGGCACTATTCTTTGCTCAACTTGAAGTGTCCAGCCATATGTGTGCTTACCGGTTTTGCATCCTACATATTGAACCTCTCCAACACCTTGTTCACATAATCCTCTTGAGACAAAATCAAACTGTGATTTTTTCTGTCTCTCTTAATACTCATGCCAAGGATTTTCTTTGCTGCTCCTAAATCCTTCATGGCAAATGTGTGAGCTAATTTTACCTCAAGCTCATTAATATCTTGCATGTGTGAACCTGCAACAAGCATATCATCTACATACAATAACAGGATAATATATCTACCATTATCCAATCTCTTAAAATAAACACAATGGTCAGATTGACATCTACTAAAGCCATGCTTTGTCATAAACCTGTCAAATCTCAAATACCATTGTCTTGGAGCTTGCTTAAGACCATATAAGTTTTTTTTCAATTTGCACACAAGTTTCTCTTTACCTTTGACCTCAAAACCTTTCGGCTGATCCATATATATTTCTTCATCCAAATCTCCATGAAAAAATGTTGTCTTAACATCAAGCTGCTCAAGATGCAAATCTTCAATAGCAACTAAAGACAATACAGTCCGAATAGAAGTCATCTTTACTACAAGAGAAAAAATTTCACCAAAATCAATACCTGGTTTCTGTGTAAATCCCTTTACTACCAACCTGGCCTTATGTCTCATTTGTCCATTCTCACCTTCCTTTAACTTGTAAACCCATTTGTTTTTTAGTGCTTTCTTTTCAGCTAGCAACTCAACCAAATCCCACGTTTGGTTCTCTTTCAAAGAATCAATTTCTTCATTCATGCCATGCTCCCACTGTTTCTAGGATTTTACCTGCATTGCCTCATCAAAACTTTTTGGTTCTCCACCATCAGTGAGTAACAAGTAGAATAATGAAAGAGAATAATGAATTAGAGGTTTACTTACCTTTTTGACCTCCTCATGGGTGTTTGAGACTCATTCATTACTTGTTGTCTGCCCAAATTCTCTATCAGTGACCGATCTCGGTCATCTCTCAGTCTGTACCTGATCGACGTCGATTCCACCTGACCGACGTTAGTTACTGTCTGATTGACGTCGATTACTGTCTGATTGACGTCGGTTCCTATCTAACTGACGTTAGTTCCTTCCTGACCGAGGTCGGTGTCTATGTTTTCTTGTCTGTGATTATTTTTCTCTGTGAGCTCATTTTGGATCATCACCTCATCCAAATCAACATTGCTCTGCTCAGTATTATTCATCTTCTTGAGTTGATCACTGTATATCACCTTCTCATTGAAAACAATATCACAGCTTCTAATAATTTTGTTAGTTCCTAGATTCCACAACTAGAATCTGAAATCTCGAGAGCCATAACCAATAAAAGTGCACCACATAGATTTAGCATCCAGCTTCTTTCTATTTTCTTTATCAATGTGCACAAAAGCTTCAGAACCAAAAACTCTGAGAAATGAAAGATCTACCTTTTTACCTATCCAAGCCTCTTCTGGAATTCTACCATCCAGTGCAGTAGAGGGTCCTCTGTTAATCAGGTAAATCATAGTATCTACAGCTTTTGCCTAAAACTATAAGGGCAAACCAGCGTGCAACCTCATACTCTGTGCACGCTCCATTATTGTTCTATTCATCCTTTCAGCAACTCCATTTTGCTGAGGCATCCTTGGAACCATCCTTTCCTTGTGTATTCCACTCATAGAACAGTAACTATTGAATTTATACCTGCAATACTCACTGCTATTGTCAGATCTAAGGCATTTCAATCGCAAACCTATTTCATTCTCAACCAAAGCTTTCTATTTTTTAAATGTGTCTAAAACATCAAATTTTTTGTATGCAATAAACCCATACCTTTTTTGTAGCATCATCAATGAAAAAACATAATACTGTGATCCTCCAATAGAAGCTACCTGAGCTAGTCCCCACACGTCTGTGTGAACAAGCTCCAACTTGTACTTCCTTTTTGTTGACCCAATTTTGAAAAATCTCACTCTCTTCTATTTTCTAAAAATACAATGCTCACAAAAATCTAGATCTATGCTTTTCAAATTTGAAAGCTTACCTTTTGACTTAAGAACAGTCATTCCCTTCTCACTCATGTAGCCAAGCCTACAGTGCCACAACTTTGCATCTACATCTAAAGTAGATAATACAGAAGGAGAATAATCAGTAATACAATTACATAGATAGAGAGTACCTACTCTCTTACCTCTGGCTAATACAAGTGCACCCTTGGAAACTTTCTAAGATTCAGCTGTGAGAGTTACTATGTAACCCTCCTCCCCCAACTTTCCTGTAGAAATCAGATTCCTCTTCAGGATGGGTATATGCATGACATCCTTCAACACCCATGTGTTGTCATTCTGCAATTTCAACTGCACTTTTCCTTTGCCAACAATTTTACAAGGCTCATCATCCCCTAAATAAACTATTCCAAAATCTCCTTGGACATAATCATTGAAAAATTCTCTATTTGGGGTTGCATGGAAAGAGGCACTAGAATCTAAAACCCAAGTTTCTACTTTGTTATCCAAAGAAAATATAAGAGCATCTTGTGCAACAATACCTGCAACTTTTGCTTCTTCTTTACCTTCATGCTGATTTTCTTCTTTAACCTTCAACCAGCAATCTTTCTTTGCATGCCCTATCTTTCCACAATTCTAGCAGGTTATTTTTCTTCCATTTCTGGATTTGGATCTACTTCTCATCTTTGACTTAGACCTTGATCTCCCTTGCTTGCCCTTCTTTTTTTGCCTTCCCCTGCTTTCAACACTTAAAGCATTCCCTGATGTTTCCTCTGTGCTTTTTCAGCGAATTTCTTCATTCAAGATTACACTAACAACATCTACTTTCAAGATATTTGTAGCAGATGCAGTATTACTAGCTGCCATTACCAAACTATGCCAATTTTCAGGTAAAGAGCATAAAATTAAGAGGGCCTTAATTTCATCATCAAAAACTATTTTAACTGAATTTAACTAATTTACTATTGCATGGAAATCATTAAGATGACTAGATACCGATCCACCTTCCTGCATTTGCAAATTAAATAATTGCTTCATAAGATATACCTTATTCGAAGCTGAGGGATTTTCATATAAATTTTCCAAAGTATCCATTAACTCTACTGTTGTCTTTGCCTATGATAAGTTGGAAATCATAGAAGATGCCAAGCTCAACCTTATAGATCCCAAAGCCTTTCTATCAAAAACATTCCATTCTTCATCTTGAATATCTATGGGCTTGCTTGAAACCCCACCCAACGGTAAGTACAGATCTTTCTGATATAGATAATCTTCTTAGAATTTTTAAGCCTGCATAGAGCAAAAATTAACCCACCCTAAAATTACTAATAATGACACAGTAATTATCTACCAGCTATTTTTAAGAACAATTGTTAACATTTTTCCATCCTATCATTATTGATTATCTAATTGAAATAGTCACATGGTGCACTTGACTATTTCTAATATGACTGTTTGCATGCCTTAATTTCCTTTTAATTGTTGTCTCCCATAGCTCGAGTCTGATGATTTTATCAAATTCATGTGCATTATCTACTACGATTCAAGGGAGATTCCATTGCAGACTCTTATGGTTTTTTGAAGACTTTCATTTAACATAAAGATAAAAAATGTCTAATTTTATTTATCCTCAAGATCACATGGCATTGCTAGTTCTAGACTTATCACCTCCAAATTTTAGATAGTCAACATGTACATATGAAACCCCATCACCAATTTCTTCTCAACAACAAATGTGGAGAGTGGTTACATGACATAGCTTTGGATTTTTAGGTGTTTCCCTCTTTGTTACTTTAGATTTTTCTGCTACATTGTGGTTTTTTTACATTGATGATGTTTCAATGACATGTTTCAGGTATGTACTTTTGTTCAGTCCCATTTTCCATTCTTGCCTTCTTGTGGACATTAATTTAAATTGACAATAGGACTATGTCCAATGTATATACAAAGCATATTTTGGTTCATTTAAAAGAGGACCATGTTAAAAATTAGTGTGTACATGTTATACACTATCCAAATGAATGGTTTATCTAGCCATAAGCTTCTATTTAGGCTAGTTTTTTGAGTGGCAGTGTTAAATGGTTACTATCATGTTTTGTGATCACCCATGAAATTCAATGTAAGCTTATTTTAAACTTGTTATATGTATTGCAAGAGTTCTTGCTTCCAAAAAATTTGAGATTCCATGCACATGCTGGGGAATAGGTCTTGTGATCTCATTATTCTCTTCTTTGTGTCAAAGTAAGGATATTGAGTTATAATTTGGAAGAATTTCTATGATTTGTAAATTTAGAGGATGGACAAAATTGAATAGAATTGTTTTATATCTGTCTACTAGTTCCTGTAAAGGATCTTCAAACAATGTGCTCCCAACAATGTGCTCCCATTTGAGATAACAATTTTATCACTACAGGTAATGTAGAGTTAAACCTGATTTACACAATGTAACGCTACATGCCCCTCAGGGTTATGGGATTATGTCCATGTAAACAACAACTCCTGAGATTGGTGGCATCATGGTTCAAGTTATGTTTCTTGAAACAGCTTTGGACTAAGAACATTAGAGCACTTTTTGTTCTAATGCAAGATCCCCCAAAAAAAAAAAATCAAAATATCAAAATTTCTAACAACAAAAAAATCTTCTTAATTTCCTACTAACATGGGTTTGATAGTGTCATCAGTTGAGTGAAGGAGATGATTACAGTGTTCAAATGTTAAGAGGATGGATGGAATCAAATAGACTATTCTTGAAATTGTTTAATAATTTCATAATAGCTCTCAATGGAGTCTTTGATTTATTTAAATAGGTAATATTGGGCTATGCTTTCCTTGACTAATCTATTTGTGTGCATGCACCTAATGGATGTGATACTTCTGACCTCATGTTTCTGTGTCTAAGTAAGGAAGTTTTAGTCCAATCCTGAAGGTTTTTATAATTTGTAGCTTTGCAGGATATATAGAATTGGATAAAATTATTTTAAAGTTTGCTGGTAGTTTCTACAAGTAAACCAACAATCAGCCTCCAATTGAGAACTTGATTCTATTGTTACAGATAATATGTTTCTTGGTTAGACTCTCCTACAAAATATAGGCTTGGGTGCACCTAATGGATTAAGAGTTCAATTCTCTTTACAAAGAATAATGATATGCAATTCACTTTTTATTAAATGTTTCTAATATTTTTATTGTATTCTCTTCCAGTATATTTAAGACTTATGTATATTAATATATATTAAAATGAAACATTCATACAGACTTTACATGATAACATGACATTGCCATTTCTCCATTTATTGTATTTTGTTCTCATGGTTCATGCTATTGTCACTTCATTTCTATATTCTTTGCTCACTTTTACCAATAGTCTTTGTCCATGTAGCTTATTTAATATTTTTCTGTCCATGATATTTTTATTCCTTTACTAAATTTTTTCACTCCTGTATGTTGATCTATAATGGTGTTATGTTCTAACTTATACATATGTTAAATTATTACTTTATATGAAATTTTATTTATATATTTAAGTGATTTAATTTTTTTAAAATCATTATTATTTAATAATTTCATTTTTCATAAATTTCAAGTGGGATTACCCATGGTTCTAGGTTTATGATGTTACCTAGCTCTGTTAGGGGTGAGTCTACTGGAAAACTTCTACATCCACAAGTAAATGTTCCTACGTGAGCTAATCAGGTGAGAAACTTATGGATAGTACTATATTTATAGAAATATGGATTTTTGTTGTGAATTATGAAAACTTTGTAATGGTTTTACATGTACCCAAAAGAGCTATTGTGATTTATAGATATATAGATGAGTTCTAATTAAAAAAGGAGGTAGCCTTCAATCAATTTTAAATTGACAGGCATAATTAATTTGAACTTCTAGGCCTGGACATGTGTATCCTCACTAGGCATAGATATTGTTTCCCCAAATGCAACCAATAAGTTAAGAAATGGAAATGACTATGAAGTGATAGCACATATGCATGAGGAGCATGGAGAGTAGTGAAAAATGAACTCTTTGCATGATGATTTTGAACATTTTTAGGCATTTCATCCTAGGCATATATACTCTAGCAAACAAAGTTGGCATATATACTCTAGAAAATAATTTTTCAAACCTTACAATTTTATTTTGTTTGGAATTTGAATGTCATATTGACTGCACTTTAAAATTATACCAAAGAGTAGCATTATCCACTGATGTAAATATTTATAAAAAGCATATGCATTTTTTATATTTCAATTATTAGCTTAACGACAAGAATAATATCACATCAATTCTCTTCTATGAAGGTGGTAGAACATGTATCTATTTACTTGACTCAAAAACTCAGTAGCAAGACTTATATCTACTAGTAGTTTAGAAGTTATCTAGACATCTATCGCAATCTACTTCAGCTGCCAACATAACTAAACTACCCCGCAGGGACTTGTCACTTTGTGCCCCTTGTTTTGGTACTAGTTGGGAGTATGTTAGTATAGTTCTTATTATAAATGAAAAAGGGTAGATTTTTCCCTTATAAACCTCAGCTGAATATATTTTCTTTACCATGGCTGATTTGATCTAATTTCTAATTAATTTCTTCTTGAACGACCCTCAATGCAACCTTTTTATATAAAAAATTACTCATAGATTAAAAAAGACTTTGGATATTATTTATAAGTTTTATGTACCTCAAAATAAGTTTATAAAAATATTTTGAATCATAAAATTTATATAATAAATAAGGAATTTATCTTAATTTTAGTTTTATAAATTTTATAACTATTTTGCGAACCTTAATATCGAGTTTTATCCTTATCATTTAATATTTCATCTATTGTTTGTCACATGGATATCTCATGAACAACATCATTACCCTTCTAAGATAATGATGTTGATACTACAAGATATGTTTATTTATTTATTTTGGCCTTTCTATAAACCAACATCCCTCTCATAGCTTGCATGCCTAAAAAAGATTTTGATTTTGAAAATTTCCTTAAATTTTCCAATAGATCTATTATATCTTCAGAATGTCTTCAATTATAGATGGGATTATAGAAAAACACCTACTATATATGTATAGGATCTACCTTTTTTGATAGTTTGTATTTGACTAAAGTTTTGTAGACCCTCTCTTGCTTACCATTATGGATGAAGCGTAACAAGTAATTTTAACATCTAAATTAGGCATGTTGTCCTTGTGCTATGTTAAAATTGGCATATTTTCATCATGTGTTGATATGCTAATATGTCATTATCATGAGGTGCTTGAAATGTCATAATTGCATTGATTATATTGTGATGTTTTGTAAGTTCATCATCACTAATGTTGCTATCCTATAATGTATCACAAGTTTTTCATCACTAATCATGTTACCTTATTAAATGCTTCTAAATCCATAGAACATATAAGCTCTTTTGAGATAAGTTGTTTTATATCTAAGTAAAATAAAAAACCTAGCATGAAAGAGGATAAGGGAGTGCTTTTATATCATAAGACTATCTCTCTTAATATACCTTGTGATGGTATACTTACTTTATGATACGTCTAGTTAGTGATAAATTATTAAGGATATGACGAAAAGTGCATTATATCCTTAAATTTACCATATCCATTTCATGTATGGTGGTCACCTGTTCATATAATATTGAATGTGAATATTTACTAGCCACCTAAGATAGTGGATGGTCACTATTAGACCCATAACATAATATCTAATATTTATGTCTTGTAAACAATCTATTGTATATGGTTTATATTTTGGACAATAATTATGATTGACATCTTAATAAACTTACCATTTATATTATGATCATGAAATACTTCAAAAATCATATCCTTGACTTATGACAATTGATAGGCATAGTAATTATGAGCATGAATGGTAGGAACGTAAGCTATATGTTCTTCTTCCTTTAAAATCAACCTCTGATTGTCAAGATGACAAATCAAATCACCTTGGATGTTGAACCCTACTAGTTCTTTTAGTACCTACACCACTATTTCTATGACTAAAATGTATCTATAACTTGAAATCATATCCAGACTTGTTTGGGCATTATATATATATATATATATATATATATATATATATATATATATATATATATATATATATATATATATATATATATATATATATATATATATATATACATATATACATATACATATATAGATATACATACATATATACATATATATATATACATATATATATATATATATATATATATATATATATACATATATATACATATATATATGTATGTATATATATATATATATATATATATATAGAATTAAAATCGACATTATTTTGATTCCATTTTGGGTGACAAACAAGTAATGAGAATGATAAAATTTGTCCACTATTGTACTTTAAATAGGTTTAAAATACGTAAACCTATTAAGTCTTTTTCAAAAACACTTTTTGAATTTGAACCTAATATGGGGTTCAATAAGGGTCAAAGCATAAAAGTATATCCCACATTTTGACATAAAGAGGTCACATACACTTTCATCTTCTCCTTAAAATATCTTGAGTTTGGATCATTGAAATTAATCAACAAATATGTTTTAGACTATATATACAAATATTAGTGCATGTACATTTTTCTAATTTTTCTAAAAATCATTAAGTATTATTTAGGATTTATTTTTTAAGTCTTTTTAAACTAATTTTCTAGCCAGCTAGTGGGACATAGTATTGTACTTTGACCCATAAGGAATTTTCACTTAGTCATATTCATCTAGAATGTCCATTTCTCACATGTATTAAATCTTGTGAAAACATAAATACATGTCTTAATGTTCTTTTTATCACCAAACCTATTAAACCCTATGTGGGTGATTTTATAAATCCTAATTAGGTAGCATATGATATTATATCTCATAAGTGTTATGGGACACTTATGAGATATGTCATCACTCGTATACCCTTTCTAGATTTTCACTTTAATTAAACAAGGCAATAGAAAAAACCATACGTTTGTTCCTAAATAGCTTATGGGATATAGGTGGAACAATATTATACATTATACCCCTGGGTTGTTGAGTTATCCTAGGGATTTTAAATCAACAACAAATATTTTTATATTCACGTAAGAAATATTGAGGCTTGGACTAGCGATTATATGATGTTGGTTTGATGAAGTCCTTTTAAATTTTAATATTGATCTTTTATAATGGAACTTATTAGATTATTTGACCTTCATGCACCTCAGGTTTGGGAATCAGGTTTTGGATTTAAGTATAATTTACGTTTGTTTAGTTGATTATCATTTTATCTTGGGGAAATGGGATCTTATCTTTAAATTATAAATCATAGCATGAAACCTTGAAACTATGTGCCTAGAACTTTGAGAAAAATTATAAAATAACTGAGAAAAGTTAATCATTTATCTCATTTTGAACATGTATCATAAAATAACCTTTTTAAAATTTAAACCATATGGGTAAATAATCATACATTTGAATATAAATTTTGATAAGGAGTGTTAAACTTATATTAAAATATATAGATGTTAAACTCATTATTAGCAGTCTAACCCCTTTAGATGCCAAAAATTATATGGGAGATAAACACATTATGGTAAAATGTGCTTCAAGTCTTCAGATCTTATTCCTATGGTTACACATGTTGGTTTGGCGATATGCTTCATGCATAGTACATGTAGATCCTTGTTTTAGAATTAACATTGGGACCTAATTAAGATGTTTAAAGTAATATCATCTTTTCATTGATGAGTTAGGATCCTATGAGAAGGATTTTCTAAGTTGATAATTGGGTAATGAAACTTTGTATGTAAAGAATAAATATTTTTGTAGGGTCTCTAAATGTATAGTTACCTAATAGTCCTTCATAATAGAGATAGGATGCATTTAGGATATTATATGGTCATATCCATATATCTTAGTACACATTAGGAATGTTATGCCATTTTATATTGCATTGTTGTGGGGAGTTGCATGCTAACTTATTCTATCCACATGGATTCTCTCTTGCTCTATTTCTTTTCCACATCTATCACATTCATGGAAGAGTAGAGCTAATATTATTGGATGAGAGGGGTGTATGGAATCTAAAAGGCTTTGTGGTTGGAGGAAAATATATCCAATTATGCTCTCTCTTCTCTTCTTAATGGTCTTTCACCGATAGTCATGATCTTCAAACCTCTAGTGGATTTTTTCTAAATACTTATTCATATATTACTATTTCGGACATACAACTATACTTATAGCATATTATATTGTAACTTAGAAAGATGAATTCATGTATTATTAATGATGTTTTAAACATCTTAATCTATTATTTATTTATGATTATGAGAATAATTCTGCTTTGTACATTACTTAGGACTTGAACTATTTGACTAACAAAACATAAAAGCTAGCTTTTCTTACCTAGTACATACTTAGACATTGTTGCATTTGTACTTGAAAATGAAATAAATGTATAGAATTAGTTATTATATTTATCCACTTACTGTGAATATTTGCTTCAACTCTATAAATTCATGTAAATCTTAATCATGAGAGCATCATAGACATGGTACAACTGTATACTTTATGAGGGAAGTAAATTTCATTATAGTATTAAATGTGTACCCTGATTTCAATATGAATAAATGTAAATGAATTGATAATGGCATAGACTGAAATGAAGGAATTATTTGAAAATCAAATTCATGAATGGATTATTGAACACTAAATCAGTACATGATAATAGTATGAAAATAATTACATGGACAGTATTGAAATGACTTGCTTGAGCAACTTTTTACTCTCAGTAATGAACTTAAGGGAATAAATTCGTAAAACACCTTTCAAAAGGATAAATTAAATTAATTAATTAATTAAAAAAAATACAACACATTTTTTTGATACCCAACCAAAAGGTTCTTATATCTTAAAAATTCCATAGAGCATTCTATATGCTCCTCAAAAGATACCCTCCTAGATCACCCATGTTCTTTGTCTACTTTTGAAACTCCCACCTATTTTTCCATGTGTAGCTCCCTTCCATGATACTTCTGTGTAATAGTATTTGCCTTGCACAAATTTCCTTGTCTACTTATGCTCATAATAATACATGTGAATATATTTGTACTTAGAAAAAAACACACAATCATTTTCTTGATATGTGCAAGTATGGGGTCAATGGTTGTGAAGCAAGAGGTAAGGTCTTTCACCATTTTCATTGGGTATTTTTCTATTTAAAGTGTGGTGGGATTTTTATGCACAAGGTTTACATTCTATGTAGGAGTGTACAAGGTTTATGTAGATACGCTAAAGTAAAGAATGATCTTGAATTAGTATGACATGTAATAAAATCAGTGAAATGGACTCAATGGAGAAATGTGAGTTATTAGCTAATAAATAAGACGTATGTTGGAAGGAGTAGGTGTAAACATCCAAATAAGGATGAGGTGGAGAACACTTATTTGAGTAAGCATGATTAGAGCAGCTATTAGGGGATCTATATAAAATTGTATTAGAGATTATCCATCTATATAAAACTACATCCCTTACATATTTATAATATCTTTAGTGTTTTCAAATCAGGTAGAAGCATCTATATTTTAATAATTTTCACTCTTAAATAAGGACATAAGGCCTCCATTTCCAGTGTTTTTATTTATCTTTGTCTAGGCAAGGGAGGATTACCTCTTATATAATGTATTATGGTCTATTTTGAATATAGAATATTTACAATTTTAGAATATTGTGTGGTTTTATATGCTTATTAAATACTATCACAGGGTTTTAGATTGTACTTTGTTATTCTTGTTCTTCATGATACCTATTCAAAATAGATTAGAGTTAGATTTTTTTACACATCGATGCATGTCTTAGAGTAAATTAATTCCATAATACATGAATTATTTCTCCTTAGTGTTTAGGTGTTGGTTATGCTATTGTACATGCATGATGTCTAGGTAAATGTGGGGTTAAAATTTTGCATATTGTTTATATGGTTGCATGCACATTGTTGGTTAGAATATTTTTTCTATGTGTTTGTGTGAATAAGATGGCAGACATTAAGAGGTTATGTTACCTTCACTTAATAAGGTAGTGTACCTAGGTTAGGATATAAGTACATGAAGTATATTTGGATTTGAGTGGTGCTCTATTTGCACCGATAAGTTGTGTTTAGGACATGTTGATGTGAGAAAGTGGGAGGTTTTGTATGGTATGCATATAAAATTTAAATATTTTTCACAATTTGGCTCTCTTATTTAGTGTGTATAACAAAGTTGTGATATGGTATGAGAAAGTGTTTTGAAGGAGAAGAACTGATAGTAAATTTTGATCTGAAATTAGTCAAAGTTACTGGTCACTATGAGTATTAGGTGCTTATATGAAAATGAAGGCAACACAAATGATAGATAAGGAGCTTCCTACACCAGTCTATTAGTCTATTACACTTCAATGGACCTTCGATTATTTTATGAGGCCAAGAGTGGAGTTTGATATTTCAACTATAATAGTGAGAATAGAAATGAATATCAATCACACCTTTTGGGGTTGTGATTGGATTTTGAGATTTTCCATTTTGAATTTTTAGATATTTAAATTTTTCTTTTTTTCTTTTTGGAGTTTGATTTTTCTATTCTTTCTTATTTTATGAGAGAGGATGGTATGAGGGATACCCATTCTAAAATTGATTTGATTGAGGACAAGCTTGAAGTTGGTAACTCCAATTAGATTAGTAAGAGACATAACTTCAAATAATTTTATAAAATATTTAGTGGTTTTGATGATAAAAGTATGTTTATCTTGTGTTCTAGGTAATTTTTTGATGAAGTATAGTTACAAGATGGAGAACAGCCATAGAGCTTCAAGTGTTTGAAGCTTGACATGTGGTGAGTGAATGAGATTGTCATGAATTTATTATGGGTTACATATTTTGGTAGATATTATATATTGTATCTCTAAGGTAAGATAATAATAACCCATTTATAGGAATTTTTGGGTTGTATTATGTTTACTATAATCTCCCCTAAAAATTCCCCCGTGTACTTGCTTAAGAATAGAAGATATCTCTCCTTCAAAGACACATAAGATAAGGGTGCCTTTTAAATTTTGATAATAGAAGATGTCATTTTTATTACATATTTGTAAAATTTACTTTCCAATTTGTATATTTTATTTATATTCAACTTTGGGTGGCTAAGTATGGACTTTAAATAATTATATAATGTTTTTGTACCAAGAGATTTGTCTTATGGTGACTGCTTGAATGAAATAAATGAGGGATTCATCTTTAGGTGGTGTGTGTTAGAGTAGGGGTTTTCTTTTTTCTCATATTTATTTATTATGTCCTTTTTTCCCTCACTTAGAGTTTTCTTACTTTCGTGAATAAGCTTGCTTAGGTGTACTCAGAGTTACATTTTGATCGGATTAATAGGAAGTAACTCCCTCAACTAGCTAGTTTAGGTATGGGCATTACTCTTCTATTATTGGCTCTCTGACCACTTTTCTTGGGAGATTCACTCATGTAATCTTATTTATACATCTCTCTTGGTAAGTTATTACTTAATGGAAGATTGGTTTTGGATCTTATCTTATTTATGCAATATTCTTGTGTATGTGATTTCATTTTCTTATAGCTATTGTGTTGTGTACATGTTTGACTCATGCCTATCACAAACATGTGCATTTGTTTGATCTATAAATCTTGTCATCCACTTTGATATGGTATCAGATCCACTCTAGTATTAGATTGTATAATTTTATTATTATTATTATTATTATTATTATTATTATTATTATTATTATTATTATTATTATTATTATTATTATTTGAAATCATGAAATTTTTTATTTGCAAATAAAAGCTAGTTTTCACAATCCATTTTTGAGAGTTTTTCATTTTTGGTGGAGCCATTTTTTTAATAATTGGTTCATTGGCATCCATTACCATGGTTTATATGGTTTTTTTTTAACTACATGTTCTATGTGCCTTGGTGTATTTTTATAAAAATAAAATGTGTGCCTCCATACAGCCTCAAGTCTAGTCTCCTCTATTCAGTATAGGCTTATGCTCAGCCTTAACTAGTTTTGCATGTTCGACCCTGATCTTGCATTTTTTCTAGATGACTCTTGGCTAAAACATTTTCACCTATTGAGACTACTCTCATTATCAACCAGTCAAAACTACCATTTTATTCATCATCTACACTAGCTATAGACACAACACATGGTTGGGATGTGCACCAGATGGATGTGAAGAGTCCCTTTCTTCATAGAGACCTTGAGAAGGAAATCTAAATGGAAAAAACCCCTAAGTTTGTTTTGGATTCATTTTTAGTTTTCAGACTTAGAAAATCCATATATGGCCTCAAACAAGCCCCTTGGGCTTTGTACGCCAAGATGGATTCCTTCCTTCTTACATCAGGTGTCATTCAAGCCCCAATATATATTTTTTGTAGTAGGATTATTCTTTACCAATACTGATACTTTATGTTGATGATATTTTGATCATCAGGAGTTCCTCATCATCTATCACAGTGGTGAAGATAGCTCTACAAGACATATTTGACATGACACACTTGGGTCTTCTACGTTACTTCCTTAGCATTGAGATTTCATCATCTGATCTAGGTATTTCACTTTCCCAACACAAATATGCTCTCAATATTTTAGCTCAATTTCATATCATTGATTTTAATCCATCTCTAACTCCCTTTCTATCAGGAGTCAAACTTGATGTTGGCTATTCTACACCTTTGGTTGATGCCACTCGATATCAATAGATTTTTGGTAGCCTCATTTATCTAACTCATACCAAGCTTGATATTTCATATGCATTAGGCATTATTTTATGATTCATGTAGGAGCCCCTTAAACTACACTAAAATTCAACCAAACAGGTACTCCACTACATTCAAGGCTCTTATAGATTTGGGATTCAGTATAGATTTGACACATAGGTTAACCTGATTAGTTTTATAGATTCAGATTGGGCTGGCGATACTCAAAATCACAAGTCCACTTCATGTTATAGCTTTTCTCTGGATTATAGTCCTATCAGTTGGTATAGTAAAAAGAAAATTGCTATTGTCATATCATCCACAAACCCAGAGTATAGGGGAGTTGTTTATGCAACTACTAAGGCTATTTGGCTTCAAGGGATTCTAACCAAGTTTGCCATTCCTTTCAAGTATCCCATGATCATATTTTGTGATAACCAGAGTACTATTTAGATATGCAAAAATTTAGTTCAGCACTAGTAGACCAAACACATTGAGATTCACATGCATTTTATTTAGGAGCTTATTCACGGTTAGGTCATCAAATTGAATTTTTTTTAGTATTCAGAGAATATTATAGATATCTTTCCCAAACCCTTCAACAACAACATCATCTTTGGTAGGGGGATTCTAGCCTCTTCACTTCTTCTATGTCTCTCTTTTGTGGGGGGAGCTTTTCCTATGGATTTTCTCCCTTTCTCTACTTTATGAGAGATTGGTTTTTATTGGGTACCTGATCAGGCCTAGTTATCAAGACCCATTTATTTTACACTACCCACCTAAGTTGTGCTTATGGGGAGTTGTTAAAGGAGGGGTTTTCTGTTTTCCTATATTTATTTATTATGTTTTTTTTGTTTTTTTTTTCACTTGTATTTTTCTACTTTAAGGGATAAGCTTGATTAGGTGTACTTAAAGTTGCATTTTGACCGGATGAATAGGAATTAACTCCCTTGACCGGCTATTTTGGGTATGGGAATTACTCTTCTATTATTGTCTCTTTCACCGCCTTTCTTGGAGGAGTTACTTGTGCACTTATATTTGTGCATCTCTCTTGGTGAACTATTATTTAATGGAAGATTGGTTTTGGCTCTTATCTCGTTTATGCAATATTCTTGTGTATGTGATTTCATTTTCTTACAACAATTATGTTGTGTACATGCTTGACTTGTGCCTATCACAAAGTCGTGCATTTGCTTGATCTAGAGATCTTGGCATCTATTCAAATAGTGTGACACAAGGAGGATTTTGAATCTTGACAAGAAATTTAGTGACATGTAGAGTTTTGTGAAGGTGTAATAAGGATGTTGATGAGGCAAGAGAATTTATTGATATTCAAGTTTGGTATATTGTGTTTCATAATCAATTAGAGTGTGAATAATATAATAGATGGCACACACTTTTTTTATTTCATCTTTTTATGATAACATGTCTCCAATAAAATTTATTCGTAACTTTTAAAGTAAAAATTTATTCATGGATTCTAAGCCATGTTGTCCAACATCATTCCATTCTAATTTTACCCATATATTTAACACACTAATGTAATGAATAATAATTAATACATATTTGAAAGCAGCATAACAATTTAGTTGAATGGATGGTTAAAAGTGATATTGTTTTTTATTTTTAAGTTTAAGTAAAAAGAATTCAATAAACTTTTTACTTATAAAAAATATATTATATTTATTTATGGATTTACATTCATATTTTATAAAATTGTTATATTTAATTTAATTTTTAAAATTATTACATTTATTTTTTTTGATATTGAATAAAAAATTTAAAATAAAATATATAATTTTATACCAAATTTATTATAAAAAAAAGTTCTTGATAAAATTGTATAATTTTATTATCATCAATAAAAACTAAATTAAATTTTATCAAAAAAAATTTAATTATATAAACTATAAATTTAATATATATATATATATATATATATATATATATATATATATATATATACACATTGATAATAAGAAATTTATAAAATTCATGCCCCACAAATAGTATTTATAGACTGCCAAAACTTTGAATGCAATTGATATTTCGCAAATAAATATTATTTTTTAATAATTAATAAATAATAATATTAATAATAAAAAATTTAAAAGATTCGTGCCACAAATACTTTTCTGATGTGAAAAGTGTAATATATAACAATATAACAAATCACAAGAACGTTGTGACTAGATATAATAAATTATAATTCGATTGGGAACAATGTAATGTATATAAAAATATACTGAATCACAATCACATAGTAGATAGGCCACCAAATTAAACATGCAACTACTTTTATTGGGGATCTTACATCCCGAATTAATTAATAATTAGATATAACTAACCAAGAGGAAAACTGGCATCGTCCTCCTCAACTATCCTCTTTTATTTATATCTACTTATGTATTTCATTATCTACCACTGTCAATACTAACGTATGGATCTCTTTATCTTTCTTTTTTTCCCGTTTACCTTCCTCCTCTTTTTTTTCTTGCGATTCGTCTTCTGCTTGTGTGCTTCGATGTTGCCGCCATGAATCTGCAAAGAAGAGAGAATGATATGCATGCGCAGGATTCGAGATGACACTGGCAGGATAAACAAACACCCTCTTTATATCACATTCTGCTTATTCTCCCACTCCCGTGTATGTATTGTATATATTTATACGAGTAACAGAGCGTGATTGGCAAAGAATAGTTGTGGAAAACAAACAAGAATACCTGCGTGATTCGCACGCTGAGGAAGGAGCCTCGAAATGTCACACATCTTGTCTTCTAATGTTTCACTAAGTCGGTGTTATATATACAAATTTGTTGGTGTTTTAGCTACGGTTCCAATACATTGCATCATTTTTTCTTTCCTGTTTGGACCATTGCTACACAATTAAGACCCAGATCGAACATTTACTTTTTTTTATTATTTTATGCGATTTTGAAATCTGGGAGGCGGTCAACTAGGGCGGCTGAGTGGTAGGCTCCAACCCTACCACTGTAACACTTACTTTTGGTACTCTTGTATTTGTTTGTTTTGATTTGACGCTTAACATAATGTGACGGTTGACTCTCTCTGTCAAATAATTTTTTTTAATAATAGTTATCCAAAATTATCTTTCTTGGGAAATGAATGGTTACTAATATTTTTTAGGTGGAAGATTTATTGAGAAGTTTATTTTGAATATAAAATTTGGATCTAAGCAGTGGTGTAGTTTTAAAATTTGTTGTAAATAAAAATATTTAGATTTTATGAGGAAGAAATTTTAATTATAATATTTTGATTATATAAATAATTGGGTGGAAGTAATGATGAAGAATTGACATATTTAAAAATTAAAAAAGTAAAAGAAATAATTTTTATATTAATCTATAAATTAATAAAAAAAATATTTGAAAAACTAAAACATTTATTAAATAAAGTAATATATTATTATTTAAAATTTTAAAAATCAAATGATATTAAACGAGGTCATTGAAAAGTCATTACCACTTATAATTATGTTTGATTTATTAAGTTGGTTTTTATAAAAAGATGATTAAAATAAAATAGTGTATATAATAATACATAAACTAATATTTGTAATTTTATAAGTTTATTTTTATGAAAATAATTAAATAATAAAAGAGCAAACTTTAACTTTTTGTTTTTAACAATATATTTACTTTTCTCAAATTTATTAATGTTAAATGTTTGAATTTTCCTAAATAAATTGTCATGTCATTGAACACTAACTAATAAAAATGTATAAAAATAAATCTTTTCAATTTTTATTTTTTCAAAAATACAACATATTTTAGAAAACTAATGTTCAAACTTTAAATTTTTTGAAAATATTTGCATTGCTCAATTTTCAATATATTAATAATTCCTTTTACCTCTATTGAAAAGTTAACTTTGTAAATCAAATTTTGAATCCAACTTTAATAATTCTTTTTACCTACCGCTAACATGTGGTCATAAGAATTTACACATTACACCTAAAAAACTATTTTCATTGAAAATTTAAATTTTATTTAAATTTTTTAAAATATTTTAAATTATTTATGAATTTATGAAATAATTTAGATGAAATTTTGATAAACGTATAATTTTTTTTGGGTAAAATATTAATTTACATGTCAAATAACTAATTCCTTACAAAAATATCTAACATATTAAAAGTCAATTTATACACCCTCAATCTTACAATCCCCAAATAAGGATGGATGATGAAAAGTGCCTCACTCCATTCCATAGCAAGGTTTAGAGGGCAAAAAGGCTAAGGGAGGTGTGGCGGGATGTAGTGGCACCTCTAGCGCATAACATGGTGATCCATTTTCATCAGTTGTCTTAGCGCTTTTGGATTTGTGAGGGTTTGTGGCATGTGCATTCATCAGTGGTGGCGGTAGTCAAATTTATAAAGATTCTGTAAGTTCTTTGGTTTGGCAAATATAGTGCTCAGCGTGGGTTTGCTTAAATGTTTCCTCTATGATGAGTGATGTTGTGCTCGATGGTAGGGGTTTGTTGCATTTATCCATGGATGAAGCTTTGTGTTCGCCCTTTTTCACAGCTACCACTACAATTTTATTTGGAAGTGGTGGCTAGGTTTTGGTATGTTTTTCAATAGTTTTATTTTCATCTATTTTTCCTACTAATTTAAGGCTTATCCCTAACACTCTGTTATAGTTTTGCCTACTATATTTTGCCTGACCAACACAGTTTTTCTAAAGACGTGTTTTGTCTTTCACATGCTTAGCTCTCCCCATTCTATAAAGAAATGTGAAGAATATGATTTTTTTAGCAAATATTTTCCTCCAATAAAAAATCTAAACCATAAATATCAACCAATTACCTTAATATATATTTACAACATTAAAATAGTAAACCCACAATCTCCCAAACTCTATAAATAAATAACTCTCAAACTTGTTAAAATCTAGTTACATGTAATACACCTAAATTGCAAATTAAGGCTTATAACTTATTTTTCATATTTTAAAGAATATATTACAATCGATATATTTAATCAGTAATAAAGGTTTAAAACCTTAAAAAATAATAAACTATAACTTTTTGTCATGCATTTTTACTTAATACATATACACAACATAAAACATTATTAATTATTTAGACCTCTATTATTATTTTTATTTAAAAATTAAATAGTTTTACAAGTATTTATAAGAGCAGGCCATCAACAAATTTGAATTAAAACGGATGATTAATTTGATATTCCAGGCTAGTGTACACCTTAAAAAGTCCTTAATAAAATTATGTACAAAAATGAGAATTTTATATATATATATATATATATATATATAAAAGTATAATAAAGTGGGTGTAAAGATGTGATTTGATGGTGGGGCTCGAGTGTTTTGTTAGTGCTCATCCAGCTTCTAATTTTTTAAGTTTAAAGGATTAGTTACTTTTGTATTTATATAGTCAAAAGGGGTGAATAGTGGTGGTGCTCAGTAGTTATGCCCCACTTTTTCAATGATGTCAGCAAACCCATTTATCCAACAAATAAGCATAACAAAGTCTTCGTTACAAATGAATTTAAGAATACGACTGTCTTAACCTCATTTAGGCTATAATTTTAAAGAGTAATTTTTTAATCATAATTTATATTATTCAGTGAAACTTGTGTCAATTTTTTTAATCTATTTTATGAGTGTAACGTAAGAATGTAAAAATAAATTTGTTTGAAAGTTTAACAATTTTTTAATTTATAATTTTTATTTACCATAATAAAATGAAAAAAGTCGCAATTTAAGTTAATTTAAAATAAGCACTGTGTAGTGGTTTGAATATTATATTGCATTTGATCTTTGTTTCATTGAAATCAAAGTCTTAGAAAGTAATTTTTTAACAATGACTCTTAAAAAATATGAAAATTAGTTTATCTTGTTGACAAATATAGAATAATATAAATATATCAAAAAATAGTATTGGTAAAATAAAGTGTATTGGAGTGCTCTAGTAGTAACATTTATAATTAAACGTTATTGACAAAGGAAAATGTATATAATTTTATGCTAAAATTATAGAAGTCATTGAGATTTGTATATACATTGGTAATTAAATAAAAATTATAGTATAACTTTTGTATGCGAACACTCAATAGGCATTACTATTTTTTATTCCTATAAGATGAGAGAAGAAACAAAAATTTGTTAAAAGTGTGTAGTTTGAAATTTGAAAAAAAAAATTAAGAGTGGATCATGTACCTTAGTTATTGTTCATTATGTCAACATATCAAATGACTTTTTATTTGTTAAGATTAAATCTTCCTTGTAGTGAAAATCTTCACAATAAGTATATAGTGTTGGCTTTCTCTGTGACATAGTTTTCATGTGAAATTTATGTCAATGTAGGGAGGGTTATTTTTAATGGCATGCCTCAAAGACCACACTATGTATTAGAGTTTTTCATACTTTTTAGATTGCAAGTAAGATGATGGAAATATGCATATGAAATCTATTTGTGACACAAAGGAAAAATAGAAGTTATAGCCTAGATAGGTTGGATGGATTTAATTATGAAAGTGTACTTGTTGCAAGTAAGTTGAAGTGGATTTGAATATATATTGGTAATTATCAATATTCCTTCGACCTATAGTAGAGGTAGTCAAAATTTGAAACTCAATAGACTCTCGTGGTCCCAATATCATGCCACATGGCATGACCGTAGGGACCCAAAACCCCAAGTCGGATCAAGAGCAATCAAGAATCCCAAAGGATATGAAGCCCCTTAATGATGCCACATGGCATCATCATAAAGAAATGATGACTTGAGAGGTATGATTATATTTGGGAGGTCCTTCAATTCTGAGGCCTTGAGATGATGCCACATGTCACCATTATATGGACCCAAGGACCCACCCAGTGTGAAGAGAAATCAAGAAACCTTGGGGTTATGAAGCCCCATGGTGATTCCATATGACATCATCATGAGGATTTAGTCATGAGATCATGCCATATGGTGTGATCATGAGGACCTGGGTAATGTGGAGAGCAATCGAGAAGCCCTAGGGTTTTAGAGCCTCATAATGATGCCATGCGGCATTATCACAAGGACATGGTGACTTGGGAGGCAAAATTATAGTCAGGAGGTCCTATGCTTCTAAGGCCTCAAGATGATTCCACATGGCATCATCACGGGTGCTTGTAGTCTGTAGACAAGGAAGATCTTGACTAAGGATTAGTGGTGGCCCAGGTGACTGAGATCATGCCAAGTGACACGATCCTAACATCCCAAGTTGGGTAAGGTCAACCAAAACTCCAGGGCTCAAGAGCCTTAAGATGATGCCATGTGGCATCATTACGGGGACCCAACAACCTTGATAATGTAATGGACATGGAAAATCCTTGGGGCTTTAGAGCCTCATGATGATACCCCATGGTATCATTATGAGGACTCAGGACCTAGCAATCAGTAGTGGAGATAATTGATAGTTAAAAGTCATCAGACTCTCGTGGTTTAAAGATCATGCCATGTGGCTTGATCACATTGGCCTAGGAACCTGCTCAACATGGAAAATGGTTTGTAACCCCTATGGGCTCTAAATCCTTATGATGATGACATGTGGCATCATCTTGAGAACCTGATGACCTAGGATGTAAGATTATAGTCAGGAGGTCCTCTACTTTTGAGACCTTGATATGATTCCATTTGGCATCATCTTAGGGGTTTGAAACTTACAAAGAGGGTAGAGCTTGGTTGAATATCAATGGTGCTTTGGGTGTTTGAGATCGTGCCAAGTGGCACAATCCTAACAACCTAATTTATCAGGGTCAACCAGTGGCATCAAACAAAGAAATTAAAAAAAGGCCCTCGGGAGTAGTGGAACAACGACATGGTGCTAAGTGGCCAAGAGGTGAAGACTAGTGAAACTCACCAAAGAAATAAAGTGAAGCTCGAGTTCAAGTAATAAATTAATATGTCAGTCAAAAAAAATAAATCAACTAATTTTTGATGAAAATCCAAAATTTAGACCACAAATAATGGACTATGTTTATTTGAATGCCCAGAAGACTTAGTAGACTTAAAATATTTAATACTATTGTGACAAACTCTGATAAAGTAAAATGAAGACACTTGGTGGGGTTTCCATGAACCAGGAGAGTTTTATAATTCAAAATCCCAAATGAATAATAATACTAAACATATTGTTACAAGAGTGCATTTTAATAAATAATATTACAGTTGTAATAAAGCTACAAGGATATTCTCAAATAATATCTATAAAATATTCTATGATTAATATGGAAAACTTCAAGTAAAACTCTATAATATTATCATGATATGCAATTCTAAATTTTTGATTGGTTTAAAAAAATAAGTAATGAAAAAGTGATTGTCATTTGGTTAATTTTTTTAAATAAAATTGTAACTACATTTATTAACTAGTATATATTAATATGACATTAGTTGCACACGTCATTTGGTTAATATTTATTTTTAAAATTATGTGTTATAATAACATTAAAGAATTTTTATAGGAGGACTTTCTAATAAATAACATTTAGAATTTTACATAGGTTGTACATTGCTTTTTTTTTAAACCTTACAACTAAATTTAATTTAATAGAATATTCTTAAATAAGACCTAAAGAATATACTAATATTTATGTATCAAACTATAGGCAAAACTTTATAATATTATCATAATATGTACTTTTTAAAAATTTGATTAGTTGAACAAAAAATAGTTAATTGAAAAGTGATTCCTATAGTCTCTTGCCTTGGCAAGGACAGTAAGATATTTAAAATGCATGTAAATTTTTTTTCCTTAATATTTAAAAATGGAGTACATATATTGTACATTGGTGTACTATTTATTGAAATGATAACATATCATGATGTGATTGATTTTTGTGAGGTAAATGTTGAACAAGTAATATATAGTACTATGACAAAGTTGGACAAGTAATATATAGTACTATGACAAAAATTAGACAGTACAAAGTCTAATATATTTCAATTATTAGTACACACTCAATTAGTGACATATCTATTTAACATAAGATTTGAATATTAGTTTATTATAATCCATGGTTTAATTCTTTGTTTATTAGTATTTACTTAGCAGAGTGCTATTATTATCGTGTACATTTTTAATCTTTATCAATATTTGTGCAAACCTTAAATTTGGACACTTTTCCAAATCTTTTATAAAAAATAAAAAAATACTAATATTCTTTTTATTAATTTTATCTTTGTAATGGTTGATTGTAGTTACCATTTTCCAATTGAGTATTCATTTTTTCAATAATTATAAATATATTAATATGAATGAACAAATGAAAAAAATTAACAAAGAAATTTTCGAAGGTTCACAAGACAAGAATGCCAAAGTTTTATGTTGGTTATGTTTTTCCATATGCTACTAGCATAGAATTAAAAAACGTTATCTATGCAAGATTAGGGTGAAAGCTACAAGTCATGTGTGATTATATATATGGTCCATTATTTAAGCAATAAAAATTTTGTATTCCTTTTTCACAAAGGTGCATATTAATGACACAATCAAAGTGACAGGTAGTCATATGGATGAGGAAACTACTTTATTAGTGGTACTTTGTTTGAAGTCCATCTTCTTTTTTTTCTTAGGGGTTATCTATGAACAAATAAAGTCATTGCAATGAGTTTTCCTATTTCCCCTATTGTAGCTAATTTTTTTATAGAGTATTTTGAAGACTTATCTCTAAACTCCTTCCCTTTAAATCTCAATTGATGGAAAAAGTAAGCAGAAAACACACATGCCAACTAGCCTCATGGTTTAGATTAATTATAATACTTTCATACTTAAATAATGTTATTGATAATATAAATTTCACTAAGGAAATTGAATCCAAAATAAAACTTCCCTTTCTAGATGTCTGATGCAGGATCATCTAACCAACAAAGTCAATTCTAGTCTTAAACATTCATATGTCAGTCAAAGGGTGAAAGTTGGTCAAATTTTATAATGAAAATGTATGTGAAGGATCCTTTAGGATCCATATGTTGTATTTGAATCCATATTGATTCATAGGAATGAGTTTTATAAGTGCTAGGAGTTTTCCCTCCAAAACTAGGAATTTGAAAATTTAAATGTTTGAAAAGAGCCTAGAAGAGCATGAGCATAGTTTGAAATGGTAAGGTGAGAGAAGTTGTATTAAAATTTCCAATAAATTAATTTAAGGAAGGTTTTTAATACATTCATGGAAATTCATTAAGAGGTTAACAATCCAAGAGTCAAGATTAGTCATGTAATCACTCTTATGCATTAAAGTTGGTTATAATAAACAAGTTGGTGTAACTACCCAAAACCAATGTTGAAGTTAGATGGGAGAGAGTTGGTCAATGTGTTTTATGGAATAGAGGATAGAGAGAGTAGGATAGGTTTGAGAGAGAGATATCCAAGAATGAGAAACAGGGAACAAAGAAAATAAGATGGCGTAACCTCTCAAAAAAGGTGGCAGAGTCCACATAGTCCTTTCATAGACCATATTTTGTAGTCAAGAAGAATCAAAACAAATAAAGAAATTTGTTTTTTTTTGTGTGTCATTATATTTCAATAAGTATATCGATTGTTACATACCATATATTATCCTTGAATGCCTTGAGGCCATGAACATGTTGACATTTGTGTGAAGTTACAGGTGGATGAATGACTGTAGATGGTAATCAAGAAGTGGCTGTAGGTTACAGTCAAGGAGGAAAGGTTTTTGAGTGATTTCTCTAGGTTGGTGAGACAAAAATTCTCATTATCGAATGTTTTTTAATAAATTAAGCATTATATAGATCCTCTAGTGGCTAAGTAATCAATTCAAAGTGTTAGTAACTCAAGGGAAGGCAACCCTCTCTTAAGCCCTTGTTCACATTTGTGACAGTTTAAGGTATGCAAGTAATATTAATGTTTATTAAGGTATAAGTAGTGGACATGTTTGAGGTTATGGTATATAATTGACGTTATGCCAAAAGAAAAGGCAGAATTGCTGATTGATTGCATATTTGATAGAAGCGATATAATACTCAACAAGTTTGAAGATTAAACCCTATTTACTCATAGAAACCCTATTGTACATGGTTAGTAAGTCAAGAAAGATCATAGGTGCATTGATAAAGATGAGTGGGGATGAAGTTTTGTAACCTTGGCATGAATGCTTAGAACAAGTTTGGATAATATTAATGTATATTTGGAAACTTTTAAAAGTGATTATAACCCTCAAACACAACACATGCCTATACAATCAAGACTCCTGTTTACATAGTTAGGGAACAAGGGGAAGTGTATTTGATCAATAAAAGTGAATGGGCATTGTGTGAGTTAAGTTTTAGAATGGAGAAAGGTGGATGAACCTTAGGAATAACCTAGGTGGAGTTTAGAATGTAATTGAAGTTAAACAAACTTATGAAACCTTTGCACAATTAGCTGATAAGGGTGGTCTATTATTCATTGCATCTGCTCCTGATCTAAAACCACTCCAGAGAGCTCTTTTGGAGGATTCAAGGTGGCTACATGAAGTTCTAGCTTCTAGTAGGGTCTTCTCTCTCTCTCTCTCTCTCTCTCTCTCTCTCTCTCTCTCTCTCTCTCTCTCTCTCTCTCTCTCTCTCTCTCTCTCTCTCTCTCTCTCTCTCTCTCTCTCTCTCTCTCTCTCTCTCTCTCTCTCTCTCTCTCTCTCTCTCTCTTTTTTTTCTTTTTTCTTTTTTTTTGGTGGGAGGGGGGGGTGATTTCTCCTATGGCTTTTCTCCTTTTCTCCACTTTATGAGAGTTTCTTTGTACTTAAGTACCTTATCAAGCCTAGTTTTTGGGACCCAATTCTTCTACCCACCTAAGTTATGCTTAAGGGGGGGACAGGTTATTAGTGTAGGTCTTTATTCTATTTAATGGTTTTTCCCTACATATGTTATTTAGTTTGTTTAGGTGTTATTAGGTCATTGGGAGGATAATCCCATGTACATGAGGATGTTGTGTCATGCCTATCTTCCACCTATATATATACCTTTCCTAAATCTATTGTAATCAATCCAATCAAGGCAATCATTTCATTTCTTCTTGCATAGTTTTGAATACAAGTAGGGTTATGATTGTAATAAAAATATTATGTGTTCACTATACTAGATATCAACTATTAGTTAATTATGTCATCGTAATTATATAATTGGGAGAATTGTCAAGTGTTGAGACAATATTGATTCCTTCCATATCTCATTAGGATTCACTAGATTCCATTATGATCCAAACATCTACTTCTTATGGTAGGATGATTAAATTTTGATTTTGGTCTTATATGTTGATGATCTATTGATCATATGGAGTTCTTCATGATCCATTGCAATAGTGAAAGAAAATATCCATGACATATTGTACATGACTGACATGGGTTTGTTGCATTACTTCCTTGGAATCTAGATTTCATAGCTTAACTAAGGAATTACCACTACACAACCTAAGTATGCTCTCGATCTACTTTTTCAATTTCATATGTCTAATTGTAAGCAAGATTTGAATCCCTTTCTATGTATATTCAAGCATGAGGTTAATTACTCTACACGATTGGTTAATGCTAGCTTGTATCGACAACTTGTTGGCCCCGTCTCATCTACTTGATACATACTATACTTGACATTTCATATGTTGTAGGCATGGTCTCCAAATTTATACAGTATCCTCATGAGTTATATTGGAAATAATCCAAGAGGATTCTCCACTACATTCAAGGTACACATAGACGTGGGATTCATTATAGAGGTGGCATTGATGTTGACTTAGTTGGGTACATATATTTAGATTGGACTTGTGATATTGAGCATCATAATTCTAATTTAGATTATATTTTCTCCCTTATTTTAGGTTTGATTAGTTGGTCAAGTAATTATCATAATGTTATTGCTTTGTCATCTATCGAGGCAAAATACATAAGAGTTGTTAATGCTGCTACTAAGGCTATTTGGCTTCAAGGGATTCTAAAAAAGTTTTGTATTCATTTCAAGCGACCCACAATCATCTTCCATGATTTACAGAGCACTATTTATATTTGTAATAATTTATTCCAGCATCAACGAAACAAACACATAAATATTCACATGTATTTCATCAGGGATCTCATTCATGCACATGTCATTGATCTTAGATATTTTCAGATGATAGAATAGATTGCTAACATCTTCACCAAACCCTTCACTCAGAGAAATTATCTTCAACTTTAGGCTCTTCTTAGGGTGTGGGCTAAATCAACATCATCTTCATGGGGTTTCTAGTCCTCTTCTATTTTTCTTTGGAGGGGAGAAATTTTTCATATGAGTTTTCTAATTTTCTCCATTTTATGAGAGTTGCATTGTACTTAGGTACCTCATCAGGCCATATTATTAGAACCCATTTATTTTACCCACCTAAACTACAATTAATGGGGTGTTAGTGTACGATATTATTTTCCACATATTTACTTATTGTGGATTATTCCTACATATGGAGTTTCCCTAAACTTGTGGAGTTAACTTGCTTAAGTGAATTTTTTTATAGTGAGTTACACTTGACCACCATTATTAACTATGAGAGTTACTTTTTGAGTGACTATTCTGAATATGGGGAGTTACATTCCATTCATAGGTCTTTGACCACTTTTCATGGAGTTACACATTCACTCTCTTATTTTTATATCCTCATTTTGTGAACTATTTCAGTTGAGTGTGTTGAATGATCTTTTGATTATTTGTATTGAAATGTTCTTTTTATTTGATTTTAATTAACTTTCAATTATGTTGTGCACTTTCTTTACTCATGCTTGCATTGAACCAGTGCATTCGCTTGATCCAGATGTTTTGGTGTAATCCGTAATAAATTATTTTGATAGTATATGTCAGTTGAAAAGTGAAATTTTGGGTATACTATCAAAAATTATAAATAATTATAATAAATGTATAGATTGTATTTAAATTTTCCTTATTCTACTATGAACCATATTATAGTTTTAAGGGCAATGTTTAATAAAAATCATTATTAAAGTCTTACATGATAAGTAGGGATGACTATCAAATTTAATCCATACCTTCAAGAATGATTTGTAGACACTTAAAAATGGTCCCTAGTATAGACACCTAAAAATGGTGCCTAGACATTTATTAATCATTAAATTGCATATTATTTCATTTAATTTGATATTAATTTCAAAAAAATAGATGTTTTTTATCTTTAAAATAATTTATATAATTTTTGATAAAATATCACTACGTACAAACTATTTTCCTATTTAAAAAAAATAAAAAATTACCTCATCTCATTATGCAGGTACTTAAGTCGCATCATGAAACTTATTCTATTTGTTAAGAGATTATATTTGTAAGGAATATTTATGGGGTTATATACATAATTTTGAGATACATACATACATACATACATACATACATATACATACATATACATATACATATACATATACATATACATATACATATACATATACATATACATATACATATACATATATATATATATATATATATATATATATATATATATAATTTTATTATTATTATTATATGAAGGTACTATAACCCTAAAAAATCTATTAAATTTTATCCGTTAGTCAATAAACATAATTTTATTTTCTTTGATTTATTTTATTCTTTAAAAAAATTAAAATTATGTTTCATATTTTTTAATAAAATTAACAAAATATATAAACTATATATATAAACCCACCATCAACTTTTATATACAATATATGGATAATCATAATTATAATCATTGCTTGAAAGCCCTCAACCTAGATATAGATCTATCACTAATGCTATAAGAGAATTCAATATCAACTTGATACTTTAATATATATATTTTTCTTTTATTCTTAAATCGTGTTCTTTGGCAACCATTCTATGTTCCTCTAGGGACTTTATCAAAGTATGTGCTCAGTTTTCATATGTGAAATATACTTAATTTGTAGTGCCTACAAAACCCACACACAAAAGTGAAGGGGAACATCACAAGGGTGACACAAGTGGCTTGATACTCAAAGGGAATGACTTCTTGATTAAAAACAATTAAGACAATTAAGACGGCTTGGCATGCCAAACAACTCAAGAGGCCCCAATAGACTCGTCTATTGACTTATCAAAGCCAAGTCCATAGTAGGAAAGGTCAAGTCTAAATGACCCTAGGACAATGTGATTTGATAACTTTCATCAAAATGAGTCACCTCCAAGTTTCACTTTTAAAATAGGTGCATGCTAGCTTAGACAAGGGTTCACAAGATTTACCAATAATACTCAAATAATCTAATTAACAAGCTACTTAAAAGGTACTATAGTGCACTAAAATATATTTCATAGATTGCACTTTAATTTTTAAGTAAAATCATTTAAATAAATTCACCTATGTACTTACAAATTTAAAATAATGGATTTAATGTATTAATTCAACTAAGAAATTATTTGAAAATCAAATTATTGTAAAATTTTGATAAATATATTTATTAACATTTTTTCTAGTAATAAAATCATATTTTTAATCATTCAAAACATACATATGTTTCTTCGATAAAAACATAGCATTTTTATTATAAACATCCAATTTGTTAATATAAACCATGATGTAATATACTCAATGACATAAATTATAAACAAACAAGAGAAATCAACCCTAAGTTATAATAAGGGAGTGAAACCCTAGATTCAAGTAATTTTATAAAATACTTGGTGGTTGTGATGATGAAAGTATGTTTATTTTGTGTTATACATAATATTTTGATGAATTATAATCTCAAGTTGGAGAAGGGCCATGGATTATCAAGTGTTTGAAGCTCAACATGTAATGAGTGAATGAGATTATCATGAAATTGGTACGGATTATATATTTTGGAAAATGATATTGAATTTGTTTCTAGAGTGGGCCAATAATAACCTATTCAAAGGAATTTGTATATTTTATCGTGTTCTCTACAATCTCCCATGAAAATGCCCCATGCACTTGCTCAAGAAGAGAAGATATATCTCTCCTTCAAGAACACATAAGAGAATGGTGCCTTTTAAATTTTGATAATAGAGGATCTTATTTCTAGTACATACTATAAAATTGTTGTACAATATAAGTTATTAATCCTAGATGTATTATAGGAAGGATTTTGTTTTTTAGTGATAGATGAATAGTCATTTGTGAGAATATGAAGATTATTAGTAGAAGGTTAAATGAACAACCATTCTTTAGCTTTATATATTGTAATATTTATTCTTTTGAGATGAATGTGAATATAATTTTGACTTGCACCTAATATTATCTCTTATCATTCCATTAATCGTTAGCCTAATAGTCCTAAGATAGAGAAGGGCCATGCAACTTCAAGTGTTTGAAGCTTGACATGTAGTGAGTGAATGGGATTGTGATGAAGTTGGCATGGATTACATATTTTAGAAATTGCTATTGAGTATATTTCTAAGGTAGGCCAATAACAACCCATCCATAGGAATATGTACATTTTAGTATGATCTCTTCAATCTCCCTTGAAAATTATCCATGCACTTGCTCAAGAAGAAGAGATATGTCTATGATTCAAGAACACATAAGAGAATGGTGCCTTTTAAATTTTGATAATAGAGGATGTCATTTTTAGTATATATTTAAATATTTGTTTTCTAATTTGTGTCTTTTCTCTATGATCAGTTTTAGATGGTTAATTTTTTCCTTCAAAAAATTGTATAATGTTTTTGTATGATTGGTTCAATGTAAAAAATGAAGGAGTCATCTTTAGGTGTTGTGGTACAAGGGAGATGTCAAATCTTAACAAGAAATTTATTGATTGTAGAGTTTTGTGAAGGTGTGTTATGAATGTCGATGAGACTAGAGAATTCATTTACATTCAAGTTAGGTATATCATATTTCAGAGTCAATTAAAATGTGAATTATATAATAGATGAAATACTCTTTACTGGTTTTATCTATTTGTGCTTACATGTCCCCAATAGACACGGGCTAGATAATTTATGTATAATATTAATGATCATTTATAAGATGTTGGTCATAATATTAGTGGCTTAAGTAAAAATTTATCATAATATTGATGGCTTAAATAATTTTTTTTGCATAGACTCCAAAGCATGTTGGCAAGCATCGTTCCATCGTTCCAAACAAAGAAGGGCAAATAATATGCATGCACAGGATTCGAGATGACACTGGCAGAATAAACAAACACACTGTGTATATCACATTTTGTTTTTCCTACTTATTCTCCCACTCCCATTATTTATAGGAGTAACATAGTGTGATTGACAAAGAATCCATGTGGAAAACAAATAAGGGAAAAAAACACAATACCTGCGTGATTTGCACGATGTGTTAAGTTGTGGAGCTAAAAGCTTCACTGATGCAAATGGAGGAGGTTGTTGAGTGTCAGAGCAACCGATGTTGGTCTGGTCAACCGACGTCGGTCATATTCAGCTACGCAATAACTGACATCGGTTAGGGGTCGGCCGACATCGGTCAGACAGGAACCGACGTTGGCAACCTGTGTGTGTGCGTTTGCATGCGCTTCCAGAACTGGTCTAATTTTAGACAGACAGTTAGTTTGCATGTAAAAGACTAATTTTAGTCTTGAGTCTGCATTTCTGATTATTTTAATTAGGAAGTCTAATTATTGTTTGTATGGGATCTATTTAAGAGACCCATGGAGTTGTATTGTAATCAAGGACAAGGAAGATATCCTTCCAATTGTAAGATCAGTTGATTTGTAGGTAGCAAGATCAGGGGAGATCTACATGGTAAGTAAGATCAGTTGATTTGCAGGTGTGCAAGATCAGGGAGATCTACTTGGAGTACTTTGTGTACTTGGTGTACTGGCAGTATTGTTACTGACTAGTGGAGGGAACAACTCTGTGTTTGAGTTGGTTTGTAATTGAGAGAGACAACTCTTGAGGGAGAATTACTGTATGCCCAAGAGGTGTGGGAAGAGTGTGATTTCTTCATTGTATTTCCTTCTTGAAGAGTGTTAATACAAGATTGTATTGTCTCTCATATTCTATGCTAATTTTGAATTCTAGTTACATGTTACTTTTGGTTTAATTCCGTGTTTAGTTGCTTATACAAAGGTAATCAATTGTGCTCTTAATCCTAACACGATGAGGAAGGAACCTCAAAATTTCACAGAACATGTCTCGTTTTCTTTCACAAGGAAGTCAGTCAGTCTTATATGGACGAAGAAGAAGTTGTTTTAAATATTATTTCTAAACAAGTCAGTCTCTATAAATTGCTTCATTTTCCCTGCGTGTTTGTACGATGGCTACGAAACTTAAAATAACTGATGGCACAACTCTCTTACACGTACTTTTTGTACTATTTTGTTTTTATATTTGATACTCCACAAATTTGATGGTTCGGACCACCTGTTTAAGCAATGTTTAGTCCTGTTAAGGTAGGGTATTATATAATTTAATTGGTTGATGTTTTTGGAAAATTTGAGGGTCAATTTTTTTTGGTTTAAGTAATTTTTAGTTTTGTTAAGATAGATTAGTATTCAGATTATTAGTTGTAATTAATTAATAGATTATTATATTAATTATAAAATTTGGTATGTAAAAATTGAAATTTTTTTTTTAATATGTTATTTATAAATATTATGTTCCAAAAAAAAGGTGCTTTTTAAATTGATTTGATAATTTATTTATTATAAGTTTTTTGACAATTTGTTTTTGTAAATCTTTTATTGATTATTAATATTCATTACTATTTCATAATTATTTTTTGATAATAATATAATTTTTATAATTGTCTACTTTCAAGAATAAGTAACAATGTCACTTCTCTATTTTATAATACAAATTTTTCTATGATATTTACTTTCACAAATCTTTCCTTAATTTATAATATTTTTCAAAATCTTAAATTTATAATGTTTGGATATCTATTCACTTATACGTAAAACTATATCATAATTTTAAAAAATTATCATTGCCTCTCATCATCAAGACCTAACTTACCTTCAAATGTAATTATAATATAGTTTAAGTATTCTAATTGTTTATATCTAAATTTAATAAGAAGTATTGAAGGCACAAAATTTGTTAAGAAAACACGATAATCAGTCATAATTTTTTAACTTAGTTTTGGTTGTATTTCAAAGGGTAATATATATTTTACCAAAGTTTAATATTTTGTAAACATAATAACTGAACAATAGTTTATTGCAATACCACTTTTAACATTAAGTGATAAAATTATATTGTTTATTTTACTTGTTAAGAGATGATATTTATAATTATTATTTTATGCGTTGTTTCTAAGTTGTTTTTAACATGTAACTACTTATCATAAAATACCCAAGGTTTGTTGATTGAACTAGACTTTTGGATGTATGGTTGACCCTCATGAGCTTACAACTGGGTCTTCTCAACTCTCTGTTAAACAAGCCACGATGGTTCGTTCTGTCAAACCATCCATGCATGATGTTGGTGTAGCAAGTATTATTGTAAATCTCACTCAAAGACAACAGTCTTATTTAGAAAAAATAAAAGGAAGTGATTTTAAAATGAATGGATGCCTTTCTCGATGCGAAGACATTCCAACTGACATTTTCAATCCTAATTCTATGGTAGAGGATTTAGTTTAGTTTTAGAGACATGTTCTCATTTATAAATTTATGGGGTTTAGATTAGATCTAAAGATGCTAGAGGATTGGGCACATAAATATTGGAAGATTGAAGGAGATATGGAGATTACCCTAGTTTCCAATGGGTATTTTTTAATTTCCTTTAACAATGTTTCAGATTGTGTTCAAATCTTTAAAGGTATTTCTTCCAGCATGTTGGTCTCTTCATGAAACCCTAGCATTTAGATATTATCCCTACAGAAGAACTCCCTTTCAGGGTTCCAATTTGGATCCATTTACTTTCCCTATCATTGATTTTAAGCAAAGATGAATGCATGCAAAGTTTTAGACAGCTCTTTGGGTACATATTTGGGCACATCATAGATTACTAGGGAGAAAAAATATCTAGTTATGACTCAAATATATGTTGAATTGGATTTAAATAATCCATTTCTTGGGGCTCTTAATATTTAGGTGGAAGATTTTGTTTGGCATTAAACCCTTGATTATGAATCCATTCTTCTTACGTGTAGGGAATGACATCGGTATGGACATTTATTTTGGGACTGTCCCCAACTTAAAGCATCTAGCTCTTCTGAGAAAATGCCATAAGAATATAAGAAGGGTAAACAACAAATTCAGAAAGAAAATCAAGGGTTTATTTTCAATCCTTCTAATACTTATGGTTTCACCATGGCCCATAGGAAACATAAAGTTTGATCCCCTCCAAACCTTAGAGGAACTAAAGCAGTTGCTCGAAACATGAATAAGTTTTCTATTCTAGGAGAAATACCTTCAACATTTTAGGATGATCATTATGCAAAACAAGAGGGGATGTAAGTACAATAAGGGAATGAGGTAATAACGTAAGTTCACAAAATTATGAGAAACTACAAGGGGAATTCAATGAGAAATAAACCCATATTGTACGATAACATCCACTCTGTATGTAGTATCCACATAAGAAAACTACTACTATTAAGGATCACCATACTTCTTTGGTGCCAAGTAAGTCCATTGACATTACTCATAATCTTCTTTTTATTCTTAATAATTCTCAACTCCTTGAAGTTTAGGGGACTCTTCCTGCCTTTGATAAAATTAAACATGTACTTGAAACCCCAGTCATGAACTTGGATAAACATGAAAATCATTTTATTTTCATCCATAAGATAGTTTGAAATCAAAATCTTCAAAAGAAAATAATAAAAAAATTCCTTCCACTTGGGCTTTGGGTATTAAATAGATCCATAATAAAAAATAAGGAAGACATGATGCTTTCAAAATGGGTCACAAGCTTAACCATGATAAATCTATTCAATTAGGAGAAAACATGTTAGTTTCAGGGCTTCTAAATCTAGTGAATCAAATGGACTCTTCTCTCCCTCATCCTTCTTCATCACGGTTATTTATTAGAATTTAAGAGGGCTTAGTAGCTGACCCAAACAAAATGTTGTGATCAGATTGATTAAATAACATAACCCTTTTATGGTGTTAATTTAAGAAACTAAGATTCCTAAAGAATCTGCTAAAACCGTATGTTATAGCCTTGGTAGATATTGGGAAAGCATTGTTATTTCTTCCCTTGGTCTTTATGGAGGTCTTCTTTATGCTTAAGACTCTAGATACTTTTCTCTTAAAAATGACTTAAGTTGAAATGATGGTATCTCATTAGAAGTGGTTCTCACCTCTCACAATCTCAATGTCCTGATCACTAATTGTTATGCTCCCCAAGATATTCAAGGTAAGAATAAACTTTGGGTTGATCTACATGTTCATAGGGAAGTTTCCCCTCATGATTGCCCTTGTATTTTTGGAGGTGACTTCAAAGTTGTGTTATCTCTTAATGGAAAAAAGGGAGCCTTGACTTCCTACCCTCCCTTTAGCTATCATCTTATTTTTCAAAACATTAATCAACTTTAGTTAATGGATATTCCTCCCAACAAAGGTTCCTTCACTTGGCATAATAAGAGAATTGTGGATGAGTTTATTGCAGGATGTCTGGACATATTTTTGGCTAGTGATTTTTACCCTTCTCAATGTCTTAGGATTTCTTCTTCCATCATGGATAATGTGGGTTTAGATTATACTTTGGTGGCAGGAAGGGAAACCTCATCATGGTATAACTCAGTATGTTTTGTTCCATAAATTAAGCTTTGTCAAACAAAAACTCAAAGAGTGGAATTTCTCTTCATGTGGTAATATTTTACAAAAGAAAAAATATATTTTGTCTTAGTTGGCAAAGATCCAAGATTGTATTCAAGAACAAGGCTTAAGTAAGTATTTATTAATACTAGAATCCAAAATTCATAATTATTTTAAAAACCTTGAGCTTTAGGAGGAAATCATGTGGAAACAAAAATCTCATGGTAAATGGTTACAGGGAGGAGATCAAAATTCTTCCTTCTGAGTTCTTTCAAGATTTTTTCAACATTATCAAAGATGGGAATTTGGAGGCTTCAGAGGAAATGCATACTTAAAAACAAATGCTAAAGGCTCTTATAATACTTTTCTCACTCTAATTCATAAGAAGGATCAAATTTTGAATTTTTTTGATGTCTGACCTGTAGCTCTTTGTAATACCATCTATAATATTTTTTTCAAAAACTATTGCTGAGAGACTTAAAAGATTCCTTCCTTCCATCATTTATCCTAAATAAGGGGTCTTATTCAGGGGCACCAAATAATTGATGGTATTATGATTGTCCAGGAGTCCATTCACTCTATGCATGTTAATAAGTAAATTTGTATGTTCATGAAGTGTGATCTTTCTAAGGCTTATGACAGAGTTTGTTGGAACTTTCTAGAAGATATCTTAAAGGCTTCTAATTTTTAAGACTTGGAGGCTCTTATTGAAAAATAATCTAGGAAATTCATCAAGGTTTTATAGATAGATAATGATGGTGAGTATTTTAACAATAGGTTTCAGTTATTTCTTTTAGATCATAGGGGATTGATCTACATCCTGTAATTCTATTTAATCATCAATAGAATGGTGTTGTAGAATGTAAGAGCTTGTACTTGAAAGAGATGGATAACTATATGATTCATTCCAGATCATTAACACCTAAGTGCTAGGCAAAGGTAACAAACTATGCTTGTTATATTCAAAATTAGGTTCTTCATAAATCCTTGAAATGAATCACTCTGTTTGAAGCTTGGAACAATCTAAAACCCATAGTTGAGCATTTCAGGGTCTTCAAATCTCTAGCTATGACATACATACCTAAGAAGAAACACAAGGCTATGGAACCTTAGAGTAAGCCTTTCATCCTCATAGGTTACCCATATGGTGTTAAATAATATTAGCTTCTTCATCCAACCACACAAGCTTTTCATTGAGAGAAGTTTTTACTTTCAAGAGAGTCCCTTAGACTCAACACTTGACACTTCTCCCATTTTATTGGACACACTTGGATTTGATGATGGTTCTAGTGATTTAGATCATCCTAAGCACATTCACTAGGTTGAGGACTTGTATTCCAATTCATATAGCGAGAGGAGTGATGAGGATCCATCTCCATCCACATCTAGCCTCACTTCGAAGGATGAGGATTCACCACCTAACTCACTTAATTAAGACACTATTAACATGAGGATTTCAATTCCTTGATTAAGAACAACACTTGGGAGTTGACACACCTTCTTGAGGGAAGGAATATAGTTCGATGTAGATGGATATATTGAACAAAGTATGTAACATATGGGTTAGTTGATAAGTTTAAACTATGATTGGTCTTGAATGTTTTTTCACATGTGCCTAGCATTGACTAAATTGATACCTTTGTATCAGTTACAAAGATGAACACTATCAGAATCACTCTTTCCATTGTTGCAACTCATCACTGGGATGCTCATCAGATATATGTGAAGAGTACCTTTCTTCACAATGAGCTTGAGGAGGATATTTACATGGAGTAGCCATAGGGTTTTGTCGAGGACTCTTCTTTAGTATGAAAAATTCATAAGTCTATCTAGGGCCTTAAACAGGTCGCTTGGGCTTGGTATGCCAATATGGATTCCTTACTTCTCTCATTAGGATTCACTAGATACCATTTTGATCCGAATGTCTACTTCTTATGGCAAGATTATTCACTTTTTATTTTGGTCGCATGTGTTGATGATCTATTGATCATAGGTAATTCTTCATCATCTATTTAAATAGTGAAAGAAGATCTCCATGACATATTTTCCATGTCTGACATGGATTTATTATATTAATTCTTTGGGATCCAAATTTCATAGTCTAACTCAAGAATTACCATTACACAACTTAAGTATGATCTTGATTTACTTTTTTAGTTTTATATGGCCGATTATAAGCCAACTCTAAATCACTTTTTATCTGGATATAAGATTGAGGCTAATTATTGAACACCATTGGTTGATGCTAGCTTGTATCGACAACTTGTTGGTAATCTCATCTACCTAACACATACTAGACCTTATGTTTCATATGTTGTAGGCATGGTCTCCAAATTTATACATGAGCCTCATGATTTTTATTAGAAATAAACTAAGAGGATTCTCTACTACATTTAGGGTACACACAAATGTGGGATTCATTACAAACTTGGAAATGTTGGTGAATTTGTTAGGTACATAGATTTAGATTAGGATGGTGATATTGAGCATCATAATTCCAATTTAATTTATAGTTTCTTCGTTAGATTAGGTACGATTAGTTGGTCAAATAAGAAGAAAAATTTTATTACTTTGTCATCTAACGAGGTAGATATATAGGAGATATTAATGTTTCTATTGAGTCTATTTAGGTTCAAGGGATTCTCATAAAGTTTGGTAATTAGATCAAGCAACGCACAATCATCTTCTATGAAAAATAGATTACTATTTAGATTTGCAAAAATTCTATTCAACATTAGTGGAAGAAGAACATAGAGATTCACATACATTTCATTAGGGAGTTCATTCATGCACAGGTCAATGATCTCAGATATTATCATACCATAGATCAGATTGCTGACATATTCACCAAACCATTCACTGAGAGCAAGTATCTTCACTTGTAGGCTCTTGTTGGGGTACGAGCTACATCGGCATCATCTTCAGTAGGGGATTCTAGTCCTCTTCTATTTTTCTTTGGGGGGTGAGTTTTTTCTATGGGTTTTCTCATTTTATCAATTTTATGAGAGTTTCATTGTACTTGGATACCTCATCAGGGCATGTTGTCAGGACTCATTTCTTTTACCCACTTAAGCTATGATTAAGGGGGTGTTAGTGTAGGATATTATTTTCCATATATTTAATTATTATGGATTATTCCTACACATGGAGTGTTTCTACGCTTGTAAAGTTAGCTTGATTAGATGTACTTTGTTATAGTGGGTTACAATTGACCACCATTAATAACTAGTGGGAGTTACTCTTTGACTGGATATTCTAAATATGGGGAGTTACATTCCATTCTTGGGTATTTGACCACTTTTCATGGAGGAGTTACATATTCACTCTCCTATTTATACATCCTCATTTTGTGAACTATTTCATTTGATTATGTTGGATGATCTTGTGATTACTTACATTGTAATATTATCGTTTAGTTGATTTTGATTAACTTGAAACTACGTTGTGCACTTTATTGACCCATGCTTGCATTGAACTAGTGCATTCACTTGATCCATAGATCTTGGTGTAATCCATGATAAATTAGTTTGATAGTATATGTCAGTTACAAAGTGAAATTTTGGGAATACTATAAAAGACTATACATAATTATAATAAATATATACATTTTATTTGAACTTTCCTTATTCTACTATGAACCATATTATAATTTTAATGGCAATGTTTAATAAAAATCATTAAAAGTTTTACATGATAAGTAGGGATAATTATCAAATTTAGTCCATCCCTGCAAGAATGATTAGAATGATTTGTATACACTTAAAAATGGTCCCTAGTATAGACACCTAAAAATGGTCTCTAGACATTTATTATTTGTTAAATTACATATTGTTTCATTGAATTTGATATTAATTTCAACATAATGGATGTTTTTTATGTTTAAATAATTTATATACTTTTCAATAAAATATTATTATTTACAAACCATTTTCCTAGTTAAAAACAACAAAAAATTACCTTATCTCATTATGTAAGTACATAAGCCATATAATGCAACTTATTTTATTTGTTAAGAGATGATATTTGTAAGAATATTTATGGGGTCATATACATAATTTTGAGATATATACATATTTGTTTTATTATTAGTATATGAAGTTACTATAACTTTAAAAAATATATTAACTTTTGTTTGTTAGTCAATTAAATTTAAAATATTCTCTAATACATGAATTTTAACATAAATTTAAAGTTGTTTATATTTTATTTTTTAAATTATACATTTCATATTTTTCAATAAAATTGATATCTATATAATTTTTTATGTATTTACCTTCAAATTTTATATAAAATATAAAATAGGTTATAATTATAATCATTGTTTGAGAGCTCTCGACCTCCACATAAGCACTTGAATGCTCATATATTATACAGATCTATCACTAATGATATAAGAGAATATAATATTAAAGACACTTCGAAAACCAAAATTACTACTTGTTACTTCAATACTTTTTTTTCCTTTTCTACTTAAATCCTTTTCTTGGGAAACCATTCCATGTTCCTTTGAGGACTCTTTCAAAATATGTGCCTAATTTTCATACGTGAGATATACTTAATTTGTATTGCCTACAAAAACCACACACAAAATTTAAGGGAAAAGGGCTTAATGCCTTTTTTTGTTAAGCTGCACAAAAGTGTTTTTCCATAAAACACGGGGAACATCACAAGGGTGACATAAGTCACTTCATACTCAAAGGGAATGACTTCTTGATTTAAAAAAATTAAGAGAAATAAGATGTCTTGGCATGCCAAATAGCTCAAGAGGCCCCAATGGACTCGTCTATTAACCTATCAAAGCCAAGTCCATAGGTAGGAAAGGTCATATCTAAATGAACCTATGACAATATGTCATTTAAGAAATTTTATCAAAAATAATCACCTCCAAGTTCCACTTTTTAAAAAAAAGTGTGTGCTAGTTTAAAAAATAGTTATGTTGTAGCTATAATATTTTCTATGTTGCAAGGTATAAGATTGGAGATGGTACATGTAGTGGATTAGGATCATGTGGTTAAGAGGTTGAGGGGTGATGAAAAATGGTTAAAATTTCAAGAGCTCTAGAATATAATTTATCTCCAAAGTTATTGCTAACTAAGTATTATCAATAAGAGAGTTGCAGAGGCAAAGGATACAAAAATGGCTATCAGGTGTGTATTGGCATTAAATCATGCAAAATATTTTGTGTTGGGGCTTGGCTTAGCTATATTGTTATATAATTGTACATGTCTAGGTAGAGATGTGATTCTTTTGAGGGCATCCCTACGCAAAATTAAATGAATAATTTAATAGAATGGTACCTTTGCAATGAGATTTTTCACTCTTAATGGAAGCAATAACTGCTACATAGGAATTTGGTATGCTCAAATATCAAAGAAAACAATAACCTTAGTGGATAACAACGTGGCTTCTCTATGAAACATGTCTGGTGTTTTTAAACCTTTATGTAGAGGATTGTCTCAGTGTGTCTGATTTAGAGGGTCAATATGTTTGGTTGATAGAGAAGATGTAAACAACCAAAGCATTCAAGGTTATGATGTTAGAATCTGCTTGTCTAGTTAAGTTAGGCAACCATAACCATACCTAAATTTTTAGGGAGAGTTTCACACATCCAATAGACTCGTGACTGGCTGGAAAAAAATGTTGAAAGGAATGAAACTAATTTCTTAGAAGAACATCGAGGAAGCCATTGGAGGGTTGGGTAAGGCATATGGCATTTATTTTTAGCTTCTTGCATGACAGTAACTTCACCTTAAAATTGCCAAGATGGCCATGACAAGTGTTAGCATAAATATGGGTTCTGATTAAAGAAGTGAAAAAGTTACAAAGTTGGTTTGCTATTGTCAATTTGGTATTCTATGGAGATATAATGAAAGGAAACACAAGAACATAGGGAAATAATACTACCACCTTAAAAATATAATGAGCTCATTATGTGTGTGTGTGTGTGTGTGTGTGTGTGTGTGTGTGTGTGTGTGTGTGTGTGTGTGTGTGTGTGTGTGTGTGTGTGTGTGTGTGTGTTCTTTGATTTTTTACTATGTTTACCACGAGTTGTCCCAACATTTGAAGTGCAATGTTGAAATGATATCAACTCAATTACAGTTATGCCAAATAGAAGAATATATATATATATATACTTATTCTTTGATTTTTTACTTTGTTTACCATAAGTTGTCCCAACATTTGAAGTGCAATGTTGAAATGATATCAACTCAATTGACATTTATGCCAAATAGAAGAATTTAACAAACCAAAAACAAATCCATAGTTGCCCAAAACATTGCTACTTCCAACCAAAAGAATGGAATGTAATTGATTTTTTTTAATAAAAAAATTCAATTTTTAAAATTAAGTAGTAAAAATTACATGCAAATTTTGGGGGCAAAGAAACTATCAAATGTGGACTTTTTAATATAGAATAATAATAATTAAATAAAATAAATAAAAACTTATTTGAAAATTTGGAGATTTTCATTTGTGGGAAAAAATTTAAGAAAATGGTAATCCTAAGTAGGCATTGTCTAAGCAGGCATCATAAAATATATACACAAACTCCATAATGAAAACTACAGTAGCCAACTCAAAATTTCCCAGTGGAAATCTGCCCTTGCTCTTATTGCTTTTAGATCTCCCATTTTCTATAGAATCACTAGAAGCCATCGCTACCTCCATTATAATGGTGGAAGATAAAGCTATCGATTGGAACCCAGATGGATTACCTATTGATTACTTTCAATCTTTTTTGGACATTATCAAAGATGAGAATTTGGAGGCTTTAGAGGAACTGCATACTTCAAAACAAATGCTAAAGGCTCTTATAATACTTTTCTCACTCTAATTCATAAAAAGGATCAAGTTTTGAATATTTTTGGTGTTTGATCCATAGTATTTTTTTCAAAAACTATTGTTGAGAGACTTAAAATATTACTTCCTTCCATCATTTCTCCTAAATAAGGGGTTTTGTTTAGGAACACCAAATAATTTATGGTATTATGATTGTCCATGAGTCAATTCACTCTATGCATGTTAACAAGAAAAGTTATAAGTTCATGAAGCTTGATCTTTCTAAGGATTATGACAGAGTTTGTGGGAACTTTCTAGAAGATATCTTATAAAGCTTCCAATTTTTCAGACATAGAGGTTCTTGTTGAAAACTAATCTAGTAAATTCATCAAGATTCTATAGATAAATAATGGTGGTGAGTACTTTAACAATAGGTTTGAGCTATTTTTTATATCATAAGTGATTGATATACATCCTATAATTATATTTAATTGACAACATAATGGTGTTGTAGAATGTAAGAGTATGTCCTTGAAAGAGATGACTAACTATATGATTCACTTCAAATCAATGACACCTCAGTACTAGGCAAAGGCAATAAACTATTCTTGCTACATTCAAAATTAGGTTCCTCACAAAGCCTTGAAAGGAATCACTCTGTTTGAATCTTGGAACAATTAAAAACCCATAGTTGAGCATTTTAGGGTCTTCAAATCTCTAGCTATGGCATACATACCTAAGAAGAAACACAAGGCTATGGAACCTTAAAGTAAGTCTTACATATTCATAGGTTACCCAAATGGTCTTAAAGGATATTGGCTTATTCATACAACCACACATGAGATTTTCATTGATAGAAGTGTTTGCTTTTAAGAGAGTCCCTTAGACTCAACATTTGACACTTCTTCCAATTTATTGGACACACTTGGATTTGATGATGGCTCTAGTTATCCAGATCATCTTGAGCACATTCACTAACTTGAGGACTCATCTTCCAATTCATATAGCGAGAGTAGTGATGGGGATCCATCTCCAACCACATCTAGCCTCATTTTGAAGGATGGGGATTCACCACCTAACTCACTTACTTCTAGTCCTCTTTGGGCTAGACAAATACTATAGAGTGCAGGTACATGGGGATCCTTTAGATGTCAAGAAGACATGTTTAGTGTTTCAGAGTGGGCCACATACTTTTTATACCTCTACCTCTAAACCAAATACTTTTTGGGAGGCATGTGGCATTCCTGAGTGGGACACTATTATGCATGAGGAGTTTAATTCCTTGTTTAAGAACAACACTTGAGATTTAACACACCTTCATGAGGGAAGGAATATAGTTTGATGTAGATGGATATATTGAACAAAGTATGTAACATATGGGTTAATTGATAAGTTTAAACTATGATTGGTCTTGAATTTTTTTCACATGTGCCTAGCATTGACTAAACTAATATCTGTGTACCAGTTATAAAGATAAACATTATCAGTCTCAGTCTTTCCATTGTTGCAACTCATCACTTGGATGCTCATCAGATATATGTGAAGAGTGCCTTTCTTGATGGTAAGCTTGAGGAGCATATTTACATGGAGCAGCCATAGGGTTTTGTTGAGGACTCTTCCTCAATATGAAAACTTCATAAATCTATTTAGGGCATTAAATAGGACCCTTGGGCTTGGTATGACAATATGGATTACTTACTTCTCTCATTAGGATTCACTAGATACCATTCTGATCTGAATGTCTACTTCTTATGGTAGGATGATTCACTTTTGATTCTGGTCATATGTGTTGATGATTTATTGATCATAGGGAGTTCTTCATCATCTATTTCAATAGTGAAAAAATCTCTCCATGACATATTTTCCATGACTAACATGGATTTGTTGCATTACTTCTTTGGGATTCAAATTTCATAGTCTGACTCAAGAATTACCATTGCACAACCTAAGTATGCTCTTGATTTACTTTCTCGGTTTCATATGGTTGATTGTAATCCAAATCTGAATCATTTTCTATTTGGATTCAATCTTGAGGCTAATTATTCAACACCATTAGTTGATGCTAGCTTGTATCGACAACTTATTGATAATCTCATCTACTTGACAGATACTAGACTTGACATTCCATATGTTGTAGGCATGGTCTCCAAATTTATACAGGAACCTCATGTGTTGCAATAGAAATCAACTAAGAGGATTATCCACTACATTTAGGTTACACACAAATATGGTATTGATTATGGAGCTGGCATTGTTGTTGACTTGGTTGGGTACACAAATTTAGATTGGGATGGCGATATTGAGCATCATAATTCCAATTTAGTTTATATTTTTTCCATTGGTTTAGGTATAATTAGTTTGTCAAGTAAGAAGAAAAAATGTTATTGCTTTGTCATCTAACGAGGCAGATACATAGGAGCTATTGATGTTTCTACTGAGGCTATTTAGCTTCAAAAGATACTCACAAAGTTTGGTATTTAGATCAAGCGACCCATAATCATCTTCTATGACAAATAGAGTACTGCTTAGATTTGCAAAAATTTAGTTCAGCATTAGTGGAACTAGCACATAGAGATTCACATACACTTCATCAAGGATTTCATTCATGCACAGGTCATTGAACTTAGATATTATCATAATATAGATCAGATTGGTGGCATCTTCACCAAACCATTCACTGAGAGCAAGTATCTTCACTTGTAGGCTCTTTTTGGGGTGTGGGCTACATCAATATCATCTTTAGTGGGGAAATCTAGTCCTCTTCTATGAGTTTTGCTCATTTTATCCATTTTATGAGAGCTGCATTGTACTTGGATACCTCATCAATCCATGTTATCAGGTTCCATTTCTTTTACCCACCTCAGTTATGGTTAAGGGGATGTTAGTGTGGGATATTATTTTTCATGTGTTTAATTATTATGGATTATTCCTACACATGGAGTGTTCCTACGCTTGTAGAGTTAGCTTGCTTAGATGTACTTTGTTATAGTGAGTTACACTTGACCACCATTACTAGCTAGTGAGAGTTACTCTTTGAGTAGTTATTCTAAATATGGGGAGTTGCATTCTATTCTTGGGTCTTTAACCACTTTTCATGGAGGAGTTACACATTCACTCTCCTATTTGTACATCCTTATTTTGTGAACTATTTTAGTTGAGTGTGTTGGATGATCTTGTGATTACTTACATTGTAATACTATTATTTATTTGATTAACTTGAAACTATGTTGTGCACTTTCTTGACTTGTGCTTGCATTTAACCAGTGCATTCACTTGATCCAGAGATCTTGGTGTTATCCTTGATAAATTATTTTGATAGTATGTGTCAGTTACAAAGTGAAATTTTGGGAATACTATAAAAACTATAAATAATTATAATACATATATACATTTTATTTAAAGTTTCCTTATTCTACTATGAACCATATTAGAATTTTAAGGGCAATGTTTAATAAAAAAACATTATTAAAGTTTTATATGATAAGCAGGGACAATTATCAAATTTAATCCAAACCTGCAAGAATTATTAGAATGATTTGTAGACACTTAAAAATGGTCCCTAGTATAGACACCTAAAAATAGTCTCTATACATTTATTATTCATTAAATTGCATATTGTTTCAATTATTTGATATTAATTTCAACAAAATGGATGTTTTTTATGTTTAAATAATCTATATATTTTTCAATAAAATATTACTATGTACAAACTATTTTCCTATTTAAAAAAAAGAAAAAAATACCATATCGCATTATGTAGGTATTTAAGCCGCATAATGCAACTTATTTTATTTGCCAAGAGATGATATTTGTAGGAATATTTATTAGGGCATATACATAATTTTGAGATATTTACATAATTTTTTTTATTATTAGTACATGAGGGTACTATAACCCTAAAAAATATATTAAATTTTGTTTGTTAGTCAATTAAATTTAAAATATTCTCTAATATAAAAATTTTAACATAAATTTTAAAGTTGTTTATATTTTATTTATTTTATTCTTGGAGTATTTTAAGATTGTGTGTTTCATACTTTTCAATAAAATTTATATATATATATATATATATATATATATATATATATATATATATATATATATATATATATATATATATATATAATTGTTTATGTATTCACCTTCAAATTTATATAAAATTAATTATAATTATAATCATTTGTTTGAGAGCCCTCAACCTCCACATAAACACTTGAATGCTCATATATATATATATATATATATATATATATATATATATATATATATATGATATAAGAAAATATAATATTAAAGGCACTTTGAAAACCAAAGTTACTACTTGTTACTTCAATACTTTTTTTTTTTCCTTTTCTACTTAAATTCTTTTCTTGGGCAACCATTCCATGTTCCTATGAGGACTCTTTCAAAATATTTGCCTAACTTTCATACGTGAGATATACTTAATTTGTAATGCCTAGAAAAACCATACACAAAAGTTAAGGGGAAAGGGCTTAATGCCCCTTTTTTTTTGGGTTAACAACCATTCCATGTTCCTTTGAGGACTCTTTCAAAATATGTGCATAATTTTCATACTTGAGATATACTTAATTTGTAATGCCTACAAAAACCACACACAAAAGTTAAGAGAAAAGGGCTTAATGCCTTTTTTTTTTTGTTAAGCTGCACAAAAGTGTTTTTCCATAAAATGCGGGGAACAACACAAGGGTGACACAAGTCACTTGATACTCAAAGGGAACAACTTCTTGATTAAAAAACATTAAGACAAATAATATGGCTTGGCATGCCAAACAGCTCAAGAGGCCCCAATAGACTCATCTATTATCCTATCAAAGCCAAGTCCATAGGCAAGGAAGGTCATATCTAAACGACCCTAGGACAATATGTGATTTAATAATTTTCATCAAAAATAACACCTCCAAGTTCCACTTATAAAAAAAATAAGTGTGTGCCATATTAAACAAGAGTTACTTTGTAGTCATCGTACTTGCCATGTTGCAAGGTAGAAGATTGGAGATGGTATATGTATTGGATTATGTTCACGTCGTTAAGAGGTTGAGGGGCAATGAAAAATGGTTAAAATTTCAAGAGCTCTTGCAAATAATTTATCTCCAAAGTTATCGTTAACTAGGTAATATCAACAAGAGAGTTGTAGAGGCAAAAGATATGGAAATGGCTATCAGGTGTGTATTGGCATTAAAGCATGCATAATATTTTGTGTTGGGGATTTGCTTAGTTATGTTTTTGTACAATTGTGAGTGTCTAGGTGGAAACGTGGTTTTTCTGAGACCATGCTTAAGAAAAAATCAATGAATAATTTAATAGAATGGTACCTTTGTAGTGGGATTTTTCACTCCCAATGGAAGTGATAACTACTACATAGGAATTTGGTATGCCCAAATATCGAAGAAAATAATAGCTTGGGTGGATAACAATGCGGCTTCTCTATGAAACACCCCTGGTGTTTTAAACCTATCCATAGAGGGTTGTCTCAATGTGTCTGATTTAGAGGGTAGATATGTTTGGTTGACAAAGAAGATGCAAACAGCCAAAGCGTTCAAGGTTATGATGTTGGAATCTGCTAGTCTGGTTAAGTTAGGTGACCATAACCATACCTAAATTGTTTGGGAGAGTTTCGCATATCCAATAAACTCATGACTGGCTCGAAAACAATGTCAAAAAGAATGAAACTAAGTTCTTGGAAGAGCATCATGGAAGCCATTTGAGGGTTGGGTGAGGCATATGGCATTTTTTTTAGCCTCCTGCATGACAGGAACTCCACCTTAAAATTGCCAAGATGGCCATGATAAGTATTAGCATAAATATGGGTTCTAATTAAGGAAGTGCAAAAGTTACAGAGCTGATTTGTTATTGTCAACTTAGTTTTCTATGGAAATATAATGGAAGGAAACACAAGAACATAGAGAAATAATACTACTTAAAATTCACCTTCAAAATATAATGAGCTCCATATATATATATATATATATTTCTTTGATTTTTTAATTTGTTTACCATGAGCTGTCCCAGCATTTGAAATGCAATGTTGAAATGATAGCTACTCAATTTGCATTTATGCTAAATAGAAGAATTTACCAAACCAAAAAAAAAAAAAATGCCCAGAAAATTGCTACTTCCAATCGAAAGAATAGAATTTAATTGAATGTTTTTTTAATAAAACATTTCAATTTTTTAAATTAAACAATAAAAATTGCACGCAAATTTTGGGGGCAAAGAAACTATCAAATGGACTTTTTAACATAGAATAACAATAATTAAATAAAATAAATAAAAACTTACTTGAAAATTTTGAGATTTTCATTTGTGGGATGCAATTTAAGAAAGTGGTAATCCTAAGCAGGCATTGTAAAATATATACACAAACTCCCTAATGAAAATTGCAGCGGCCAGCTCAAAATTTGCTAGTGGAAATCTGCCCTCGCTCTTACTGCTTTCAGATCTCCCATTGTTTGTAGAATCACTGGTAGCCGCCGCTGCCTCCATTGCAACGGTGGAAGATAAAACTATGGAATGGAACCCAGATGAATTTCCTATTGAGTTCTTTCAAGCTTTTTTGGACATCATCAAAAAAGTTTGAAATTTAGCTCCCCATTAAATGCACGATAATAACAGCAACACCAGACTTGAGACACATGTTCTATGTTTGTAAACAACAACAGTTAGGTGGCTATGCTACTGCCTAAAATAATACTGCTGGCATTTCGTCTGATCTCCTTACAAGTGTTAAATACCTAATTCTAACTATCGTGGCAGGGCAATGAACATTGTCGATTGGTCTGTTGGCATAAAAATAATCATGATTTACCAGCAAAACAATAAATTAATCTTATTATTTTCCAAAACATTAGGAAATGAAATCATTCCCTTCCACTTACGCATTGCGATTCGCTATTGAAATCTGACATGTTTTCTAAAATGAATTAATTGGTTTTAACGAAGGATATAGTACTATGACTTACGTCAAGTACTAACAAGGGTTCACGAGATTTGCTAATAATACTCAAATAATTTAATTAAAAAAAAAGGGCATAATGAGCTATTTAAAGGTATTATAGTGCGCTAAAATATAATTCATATATTGTACTTTAATTTTTGAGTAAAGTCATTTAAATACATTTATTCATATACTTATATATTTAAAATAATAGATTTATTGTATTAATTTAATAGAAAATTATTTGAAAAATCAAATTATTGTAAAATTTTAAAGAATGCATTCATTAACATTTTTTCTAATACTAAATCATGATTTTTATCATTCAAAGTATATATGTGTTCCTTCAATAAATATGTAAAACAAATTATTTATATTAGAAGGATCCAATTTGCTAATATAAACCATGATATAATCTAATTAAGAACATAAACTATGAACAAATAAGGAAAATAAATCTTAGGTTAAAATAAAAGAGAGAAACCTTAAATTCAAACAATTTTATAAAATACTTGGTGGTTGTGATGATGAAAGTATATTCGTTTTATGTTTTACATAATATGTTGATGAATTATACTCCCATGATGGAGAAGGGCCTTGAATTGTCAAATGTTCAAAGCTCAACATGTAGTGAGTAAATGAGATTATCGTGAAATTGGCATGGATTATATATTTTGAAAAATACTATTGAATTTGTTGTTAAGGTAGACCAATAATAACCTATTCAAAAGAATTTTTATATTTTATCATGTTCGCTACAATCTTCCATGAAAAATCCCCATGCACTTGCTCAAGAAAAGGAGATATATCTCTCCTTCAAAAACATAAAAGAGAATGGTGCCTTCTAAATTTTGATAATAGAGGATGTCATTTTTAGTATATATTTAGAGACTTATTTTCTAATTTGTGTCTTTTCTCTTAATCAATTTTGGATGGCCAATTTTTTTCTTCAAGAAATTGTATAATGTTTTTGTACAAAGGGATTTGTCTTATGATGATTGTTTAAATGTAACAAATGAGGGAATCATTTTTAGGTGTTGTGATAAAAGAGGATTTCAAATTTCGACAAGAATTTTATTGATTATAGAGCTTTGTGAAGATGTGTTATAGATGTTGATGAGACTAGGGAATTCATTTAAATTCAAGTTAAGTATGTCATATTTTAGAGTCAATTAAAGTGTGAATTATGTAATAAATGGAATACTCTTTATTGTTTTTGTATTTTTGTGCTTACATGTCTCCAATGGACATGGGTTAGATAATTTGTTTAGCTTAAGTAAAAATTTGGCCATAATATCGCTCGCTTAAGTAAAAATTTGGTCATAATATTGATGGTTTAAGTAAAATTTTATTTATGAATTCCAAAACATCTTGACAAGCATCATTCCATTTTTTTATTGAATATCTAAACGTTACAACATTATTCTATTTTAACAATACCCTTATCTATAAATAATTTAATTTAATAGATAATAATTAATATATATTTGAGAAGTGTTACATAAAATTTTAGCTTAATAGATATTAGTTACATATACTATTCTTTACTATTTTTAAGATTAAATGACTTTTTCAGTAAATTTATTATTTATTAAAAAAAAAAAAAATTATTTATAAATTTAAAGTAATATTTTGTAAAATTTATACTTTTAACTCATTTTTCACCTTCAATAAAATATATATAATTTATACCAAATTTGTTATTAAAAATGATTATAATTTTATTATCATGAATGAAAACTTTACTAAGTTTAATCCAAATCTTTTCCAAATTCATATACAATATAATTAATATTTTATAAATAAAATTATTTTTTAATAATTAATAAATAATAATATCGATAGTAAAAATTTAAAAAAATTCATGCCACACATAGTTTTTTGATGCAAAAACTGTAATATATAACAATATAACAAATCACAAGAACGCTGTAACTAGATATAATATATTATAATTCCAGTGGGAACCATGTAATGCATAAAAATATACTGAATCACAATCACACAGTAGATAGGCCACCAAATTAAACATGCAACCACTTTTATTGGGGATCTTACATCCCGAATTAATTAATAATTAGATATAACTAACAAGAGGAAAACTGACATCGTCCTCCTCAACTATCCTCTTTTATTTATTTCTACTCATGTTTTTCAATATCTACCACTGTCAATACGAACGTATGGGTCTCTTTATCTTTCTATTTTTTTTCCCGTTTACCACCACCTTTTTTTTTTCTTGCGATTCCTCTTCTGCTTGTATGCTTCGATGTTGACGCCATGAATCTGCAAAGAAGGGAGAATAATATGCATGCGCAGGATTTGAGATGACACTGGCAGAATAAACAAACACCCTCTTTATATCACATTCTGTTTTTCCTCCGTATTCTCCCACTCCCATATAACCAATTAAATTATAGGAGTAACAGAGCGGGATTGTCAAAGAATACGCGTGGAAAACAAATAAGGGAAAAGAAAAAAACTAAGTGATTTGCACGATGAGGAAGGTGTCTCGAAATTTCACAGAAGTTGTCGCGTCTTTTTCACAAGTTAGTGAGTCAGTGAGTGTGATACGGACAAAGAAGAAGTAGTTTTAGATATTATTTTCTCACACCTCAGTCTCTATAAATGGCATCATTTTTCTCGCGCGTTTGTGCGACGGCTACGGAACTTAAAATAGTCGATGACGCAACTCTCTTGGACGTACTTTTTGTACTATTTTATTTTCATTTTTTATGCTTCCTGTGAATTTGACGGTTTAAATATCGTTTAGTCCGTGTCGATGTAAGGTATTACAGATTTTATTTGGTTGATGTTTCAAAAACATTGACGGTCAATTTTTATTTTTTTTCTGTTTAATTTATTTTTAATTCTTTTAAGATAGATTATTATTTAAATTAATTAATTTATTAGTTGTAATTAATTAATGTATTATTTTATCAATTATAAAATTTAATGTATGAAAATTGAAGAATAGTTTTTAATATGTTATTTAGAAATATTATGTTTCCAAAAAAAAATGCTTTTTAAATTGATTTGATAATTTATTTATTACAATTTTTTCCACCATTTTTTTAAATTTTTTTATTGATTATTAATATTCATAATTATCAAATAATTATTTTCTAATAATAATATAATTTATATAGTTGTCCACTGTCTAATGTAAGTAACAATATCACCTCTCTATTTTATAATAGAAATTTTTTTATGATATTTAGTTTTTATAAATCTTTCTTTAATTTATAATACTTTTCAAAGGTTTAATTTTATAATATGTGGATATCTATTCACTTATATCTAAAACTATAACTTGGTATAAAAACCTATCATTATCTCTCACCATCACCATCTAACTTACCTTCAAATTTAATTATAATATAGTTTAAGTATTCACCCAAGAGACCTCGGAGGTAGAAATTTCCAACTTGGCTTGCGTGTTGACAACTTTTGTTGTCAATATTGTTCAAAGCCGGAATTGTTGCAAAATTACGTATTGGCATGGATTCCAAGGCCATGGTAGGGGGAACACATGTTATTTACACACCCTGAGGTGTTGGAAGTAATGGATTTATAATTGGAATCCCAAGAAGCAAAAATGTCTATTGGAGGCAAATAACCTACCTCTCAACTATATAAAAGTTGCATTGTACGACTGATCACATAATCTTTTAACATGAATTTGTTGATTCTTTTTTATTCATGGGATTTGTGGTACATGTAGAAAACTTAAATATGTAAAAGACATTTCTTTTGGTTCATGGCTACGACTTACGGTTTCCATTTTATACCTATCTGAAGTTTGCCTTAAAAACAATAATTTTGCCTTTAAAACAATAATTTTGCCTTATAGGGAAATATCGTCTTGAGGTTGGAATGGGTTCTTTGTCTCCTAATTAAGAGTGCTCAAAGGCCAAGAATGTGGTCCTAGACATTAATCACCACCCCCAATGTGTTAACGATGTTAGTTTTCAGCCACGAGGCCCCAAAGGTAGAGATATTCAACTTGGCTTGCATGTTGACAACATTTGTTGTCAATGTTACTTAAGGCCGGAATGGGTGCTCAGAGGCCAAGAATGAACTTATATTAAAATAAGGGTATATTATTCCATTGAAAATTTTACTTTTGGAATAATATATCGTATATAAATTTGGAGGTTTATAAATAACTAATATATGATTAAGAATATGTGCTCTTGTAATGTTTGTTAACTAGTCCTAGGCAATGATAGTGGGGAGAGGATTGAAAGAGAGTATATTAAGGTGTGTACATGATTTTGAAGTGGGTAAGTGGTGTGAAAGTGAAGGACTACAAGTCTATAGGTCATCAAGAGCAGTCTTCTTGAGCTTTCAAGATAATGCAAAGAATCTTGAGCATTGAAGGAGTTGAGGATAGGTTGGTAGAACCCTTGGCAAGTGATAATAAGTTAGGAAAGTGTTTATCAGTTGTTATATTCAATTTATTGTGCTCTCAACCTTATAAGCTTGCTAAAACCCTAGTTGAGGGTTTGGATGCACCAAAATTCCCATAACTTTGTTTAATTCGTACAAAGGGCATGAAATTATGTAGAATAGTGGGAATAGGTGATTTTCAAGTGTTGAAGGTGGTTTGGAGATTGGGTCAAGTCTATGAGAGGAGATATGGCCAAAACTCAATCTCAAATAAGCTTAAAACCCTAGTTGGATAGGTCTATAAGAGAGTGTAGTTGTTAGGTGACATCAAGAAGGGTCTTGAAATATTGGGAAGAGTTGAAAGAGGTGAGTGAGTGTTTAAGGTATTACAATGGTCATTGGACCAAGAAGAGAATTTATATCAATCATGGACAACAATAAGCCTAACTAGGCCTTGTAGGGTGAAGAGCCTAGGAGAAAAAAAGTGAGAAACTTGAAGGGACATAGGTGTAAGGTTGTGAGCATAGTTGAAGTTAGGCCTATTATGCCTTTTAGCCTAAGTTAGGTGAAAGTGTGAAATAAGAGAAGGGAAGAGTTGAGGCAACTAAGGTAAGTTTTTGGGAATGTTTGAAGTCATTTTAGGAGGTTGGTAGTTATTAGAGGTGGTTTTAAGTGTTAAGAGCAGGTGGAAGGCAACTAGGCCAATACCTAGTCTAGAAGGCAAGTGGAGATTGAGAGTAAGATTGAATACAAGGAGGAGAGTGGATATTTTAGAGTGAGTTATATCTTGAGAGATGAATGAGGTGAATATCATAAGTCTGAGGAAACATAAGGTAGTGTTGGTGTTGACAATAAGAGGGTTTAGAGAGAAAGTCTATTTAAACCTAGTGAAAAGGAGCAAGAACAAGGTATTCAACAAAGCGAGTTTTCATAATTATAATTATGGGTATCAAGATGTGTGATTATTTTTAAGGTTGATAGGAGGTGATAAGGTGAATGATTTCCAGGGTTGCAGGTCTATGATCTAATATTAAAAAGGAGCAAGAACAAGGTATTGAGCAAAGGGAGTTTTTAAGATCATAATTGTAATTATAGGTATAAAGGTGTGTGAATAGTTTTGAGGTCGACAGGAGGTGATAAAGTGAATTAATTTTAGGGTTGTAGGTCTATGATCTAATATTTTATGGGACAATCATCAAGAAGTGGAGAGTTTTGCATCTTCTAAGTCTTGTTAAGTGGAGAATTGTGTGAACAGAGTGATAAGAAGAGTGTTAGGGTATGTTGTAAGTGAAAGGAGGTATGAGTAGTGTGTCCAAGTGGAGATATAAAATTATGAATCCTCTCAGGTAGGTTAGACTACTAAAATCCTATTTGAGGGTTTGGAGCCACTAAAAAGCTATTTTCTTCTGTTTGAATTATGGAAAGAGTATGAAATTGTGTATAAGGCTAGAGATAAATGAATTTCAAGTATTTAAGTTGAATTGGATGCTATAAAAGGTCTGTGAGGTAAATTATCACCAAAACTCTGTTAGATAGAAGTCTAAAACCCCCAAGGGAAAGGTCCTAAAAGGGTATAATGGTGCCAAATGAGTTTGAGCAGGGCCTTAAGCCTATACGATAACTTGATATAAGTTATGAGTGAAGTTTTTTAAGTGTTTAAAATTTAAATTTTAGGAATATACAATGAGATACAAGAGCAAGTGATAGATTGCATGACTACTTAGGCCTAGTCCTTCAAGTCATCAAGGGGTAGTAAGTGGATAAGGTAGAAGAGTAGAGGTCTAAGCTTGTGAGAATAGTTATTTGAGATTGAAATGAGTGTGATAAGCATGAGAATGGGGTCAGGAGTGAGTAATAAAGCCTCTAGTTAAATAATAAACTTTGAAAATGTGAATTAGGCTTACTAGGCCTTGTAGCCCTACTTAAATAAAAGTGGAAGATAGGTACCATGAAGAGTTGGGGCCTTCAAGGAAGCTTGATTGGCATGTTTGAGGATAGGGTAAGAGGTTAAAAGCTAATGGAGGTGATTTTAAGTACATAGAGAAGGTAGATGACAATAGGCCTAGACAAACCTAGAAAGTGCATTAAGAGAGTGACACAAGATTGATTGCAAGAGGAGAGTGGAGATTCTAGAATGAGTTGAAATTTGATAGGTGACTGAGGTGAATATCAAAAGCTTGAGGAAGCATAATATAGTGTTCATGTTGACATGAAGAGAATAGATAGTTGGGAAGTCCATGAACCTAGTGGAAAAGAGCATGGACAAAGCATTAAGCCAAGTGAGTTTGGGATCAACATTGCAATCATAGGTATGAGAGGCAAAGGTTTTTATATGATCATATTTTACTTACGTCAGAACTTATTGGTCTTGTAAGACCAATCTAAGAGAATGTAGTATGAAATATTGTAAACAAAGGTTTGTGAAAGAGTATGAAAGACATTTAAAATTAGAACAATATATTAACATAATTATACGCCAATTTTCCATGCATTTTAACAACATTCAATAGGCTGCAATGTTTAAAAATTGAATTGTTGAAAAATATATGTATATATATTATATCCATAAAATCCATAAAGGTGTACAAAATGTGAACATAACACAATATCTGAGGTCGATGCCATATAGGCATATACAACATGCCAAACAACTATACATTGAGCTATATAGGCGTACAACAAAATGTCATAAGACATGACCTCCTAATCTTCAAAATGCATCACTCTCTTTGCCTTTCTTGATGAATCCTCTCCCTTGGATGCCTTGCTAGCAACTGAAAGTCTTTGAATAGATTGACTATGAGTCCTTTTTGGCTCCAAACTCACTTGTAGCTCCAATTATTCATATACAAATATTGTTAAAAATTGTGCATGCTACAACAAGATACTTATAAAATTAACATGTTAAATTTTTCAAATCATACAAAAATTATTCATAGGTTCACTTACCACAAGTTGGTAGTCACAGTCAATTTGAGACTGGTGCTTAATAGGGTCAATGATAGGTTCACATTGGTGAACATGAGTGTGAAATGGATCACTAATATGAGTCGGTAACCTACTCCTAATGATGGAAGGCATAGATCAATGTAAACATATATATATACATATAAAATAAAAATTCAAATTAACTCATAAACTAAATCATTGAAATATAATATGAAAAATTACAAATTAAATTGTCTAATTGTACCATGTCACCCCTATTAATCATTTTAACAGGGCCAGAAGACATCGCTAGAGGAGTTTGCATAGACAATTGTTGCATGTGTCAGTTATTTGCATAGGTATAGGCAACAATTAAAAAACACATATCCATATTTACAATTAAACATTATTTAATGTATAACTAGGCCATGTACCTTGAAGAGTTGTTGTGTAGATGAAATCACATTAGTAACACCTACATTTTGTCCCTCCCTAATAGATGGTGGTGTCTTCTATGGTCATCCACTGAACATAAAAAAATATCATTATTATTCACTTCAACATAAACATGTGTGTGTGTGTGTGCGTGCGTGTGTGTGTGTGTGTAATGAACAATAATATTAAATTAATCGTTATAAATTACCTCTATATAGGTATAAATTGTAGGTACACTATGAGCAAAACATGTGCTCATTTGGACTCCATAAACTTGCTGCAACATAAAAATAGTTCATATACATCAAATTACCTTTTAAATTTTATAAATATTTTAATTCTAACAAGACTAACATTTTTTTAATAAGTAAAATATTAAACATACCCAAGAAGTGGTAGGCAAGCTCACTGGATGAAATGTAGATGGCTGAAACATAAAAATATTGATAGCATCTAGGCCCATGAAAAAACCACCATGAGTAGACTGCATGAAATCTTCCTCATCCTCATCAGGTCTATTACATACATCACCACATGATTTTTGTAAATGAGCTCATCAGGTAACAGTGTTAGATGAAGCCTCACCATGTCCATCTTCCCTAAGAGGAGTATGAGAAACCTAGCTCATATGTTAGATGACAATGTCAATAAGCACCTTAAGTGCATGCAAGATTTCAATCTCTATAGTCTCCTTGACTCTAGATGGTAATGTCTTAGGAGGATGAGGCATGTCAACATGTGATCTCACTAGTTGATTAGGTGCACAATGTGCACTTGGCTTATCCTATGCATAGTCCTTTCCCCTCCCTTGGAACTCTGAGAAATCAAAATAATTTAGGATTTCATTTAGCACAAATTCAAAATACAATTTTCTTAAAAAATACAGGGGATCCTCATTATTATTTCAAGGTAGGTGATCAAATTACATCCACCATCGGTCTAAAAAAGTATGTTTATACAAATCATGAGTGCACTAATGGATTAGAATCTATTTGGCCATCACATCAAATAACACACCAGTCTTCCCATCAATGAATATGGCATAAATTTGGTTTTTGGTTGTGTTTATCTTTCACAGTGGGTGTCAATAGTTTTTTGGAATAGTATGTCTTACAATTGTTTCTATAATCATCCCACATATCAATTTGACCCATTAATGACTCAACTTAATCTACTAATATCTATAGTGTGTTTGCCATGAAAATTTAGTGGGTGTTATTTGAATGTGGAACCCTTAATGGTCTAATCAGATTCTCAAGTTTGAGCTTATTTTCTACTATATGGTTTACTAAATCCTCTTGACTACCTTGGGGGGCTTGAGGAACTATAGGAAGGATTATAGTGTTATAAAGGATAGGAAGGTTTCAAGAATGATTAGTTTATTTATTTGTCTTTAACAATCTCACTAAAATTAAAAACATCAAGCTCAGATTTCAAACCCATAGTCCTTTTACATCTACACTCCCAACTTAAAAGGTCCTTCTTTGAATGACTGGACAAAACCCGAGCTGAGGACTATCTTGAAAATACTTATTAAAAAAACAAAGATTAACACAAAAGAAATAAAATAAACATGTAAAAAAACTATAAACAAACAAGGGACAAGAATGAAAGAGAAAGATAAAAACTAAACAAAATATCTACACTAAATCAAAAAAGAACATGCCTTCAGGATCAAATGAAAATCATTTAATCTATATTATAGAACCTTGAAGCATGATTTCTTCCATTCAATGGATCCTTTGCATGGACAAGATCACTTGTATGCTTGTGTCTCTAGGCCTAATACAACTTGACTTCTTACCTCTATTGATCCTTTGAACCCATGATCCATCATGGACCATCGGTCCTTATCTGAATGCTCAAATGCCATTGGCTATCCACTCCAGCTTAAATTTGAAATTTGCATGCTCATCATTTGACATCTGCATGAATGTCTTTTATGGATGCATGATCATCAAATTTAATCCACAATTGACATTTGATGTGGCTTAAATTTGATGTCTACACACCCATCATTTAATGTCTACATGACCATCAATGGCGTCTACATGATCATCCAAGTTAACCCCCAATAAATGATCATTGAGCCTAATTTTGATGTCCACATGATCATCAATGACGTCTTTGTGGCCATCACACTGTTTGGATGAACTTCTTTGGGATTTTTGTCTTTGTTTGACCCTTTGGTCTAGGTCTTTGTCTTCAACATTCCTGCTTTTGAAATTCAATGGACATAATGTTTGAAAGCTTCAATTTTGAAATGCTTCACAGATAAATTTTTTGAAATCTTGAGCCACAAAAAAAGTTTGAAGACTTAGTCTTGAAACTCGTTTGACAAAAAAGCTCAAATGATTTGAACTTTGCATTTTTCTCAAAAAAATTGAAACTTGCATTTCTTTTGGGCTTTTTGCACAGGGAAAATTCCCAAAGTAATTAGCACTTCATACTCTTTACATTGGCAAAATGCTCGAAACAAATAGGGTTTTACATTTTTTTCAAAGGAATTTGGACTTTTCTTTTGGGAATTTTTGCCACTGGCAAAATGCCCGAAGGGCAAGTGCCCTTCGGATCTTTTACCATGGACAAAAAAGTTTGAAACAAATGGACCTTACACTTTTCTTAAAGGAATTGGACTTAGCTCCTTACCAAATAAATTGGACCTCTGCATTTTTGTCAAAGGAATTTAGACTTTTGTCAAGCTTTTTGTTGTGGGAAAAATGCCCGAAGGGTAAGTGCCCTTCGTACCTTTTATTGTGGATAAAATATCTGATGAAATTCCTTTAGATTTATTGTACAAATTTTTTTGGCTGAAACAAAATAAGACTTTGCATTTATTTTAGGTTTTTTGCATGGGAAAAATGCTCGAAGTGTAAGTGCCCTTCAAACTTTTTATCATAGACAAAAAGTCCAAAACAAATAAGACTTTGCACTTTCTCTGAAATAAAGGATTTTTGTCAAGCTTTTTGTGCAGACAAAATGCTTGAAGGGGAAGTCCCCTTCAGACTTTTATCATGGAAATTTTTTTGAAATAAATAAGGCTCTTCATATTTTTTGTGGAACACTTAGCTTGATGCAAAACAAGGCATTGAATTCCTTCAGACCTTTTTTAGTGAACAGAATTTTTGATGGAAACAAATTTTTGAAGTTTTTATCTGAGATAAAAATCCTAAAGACCTATTTCTATTAGACATTGTGTTTGTAGAAAAATCCTGAAAAAGTCTAAGGGAAAGACACATTCGCCAAGCAAAGATCAGATTAGGACTTAACCAATTTTAGCATAAACTTGACCTTTCAAAGGAACACTTAGAGATGGAATTTGGGCAAAGGATTTAGATATTTACATTTGACAAGGGCCTAAAATTTTTTCAATGTAATTTTGGGCACTAACACACCCTGTAGGAAGGCTTTTCTATTTTAGTGATATATGAATAGTCATTTGTACGAATATGAAGATTCTTTGTAGAAGGTGAAATGAACACCCATTCTTTGGCTTTATGTATTTTAATATTTATTCTTTTGAGATGAACGTGAATACAAGTTTGACTTGCACATAATATTGTCTCTTATCATTCCATTAATCCTTAGCCTAATGGTCATAAGATGGAGAAGGGCCATGGAACTTCAAGTGTTTTAAGCTCACCATGTAGTGAGTGAATGGGATTATGATGATGCTGGCATGGATTACATCTTTTGTAAATTTTTGTTGAGTTTGTTTATAGGGTAACCCAATAATAACCCATCCATAGGAATTTGTACATTTTAGCATGTTCACTACAATCTCCCTTGAATATTCTCCATGCACTTAGTTAAGAAGAGGAGATATATCTCTCCTTCAATAACACATAAGAGAATGGTGCCTTTTAAATTTTGATAATAAATGATGTCATTTTTAATGTATATATGAAACTTCTACTTATTTTCTAATTTGTGTTTTTTCCCTATAGTCAATTTTGGATGGCTAATTTTTACTTTCAAGAAATTATATAATGTTTTTGTATTAAGAAAATTTGTCTTATGGTGATTATTTCAATGTAACAAATGAGAGAGTCCTCTTTAGGTGTTTTGGTACAAGGGGGATTTCGAATCTTGACAAGAAATTTATTGATTGTAGAGCTTTGTGAGGGTGTGTCATGGATGTCGAGGAAATTAGGGGATTCATTTACATTCAAGTTAAGTATATCAAGTTTCATAGTTAATTAAAGTGTGACTTATGTGATAAATGGAATGCTCTTTATTGGTTTTGTCTGTTTTGTCTTTTATGTCCCCAATGGGCACAATCTAGATAATTTGTTTATAATATTGATGATCATTTATAAGATGTTGGTCATAATATTGGTGGCTTAAATAAAAATTTGGTCATAATATTGGTGGGTCAAGTAAAATTTCTTCACTGATTCGAAAGCATGTTGGTAAGCATCATTCCATTTTTTGATTGAATGCTTAAACATTACAACATTGTTCCATTTTAATTTTGCCCTTGTTTATAACAATTTAATTTAATAGATAATAATTAATATATATTAAGAAGTGTTACATAAAAATTTAGCTTATTAGCTCTTAGTTAAAAGTAATATTCTTTACTTTTTTAAAGATTAAATAACTTTTTCAATAAATTTATTATTTATTAAAAAAAAATTGTATTTATTTATAAACACAATGTAATATTTTGTAAGATTTATGTTTAACTCATTTTTTTTTACCTTTAATTAAAAATACAAAATAAAATATATAATTTATACCAAGTTTGGTGTTAAAAAAAGTTCTTATAAATGTATATAATTTTATTATTATATATATAAAGTCTAATCTAAATCTTTTCCAAATTTATCTAGACACAATTAATATTTCACAAATAAATATTATTTTTTAATAATTAATAAATAATAATATTAATAATAAAAAATTACACAGATTCATGCCACATATACTTTCTTGATGTGAAAAGTGTAATCTATAACAATATAACAAATCACAAGAACGCTGTAACTAGATATAATATATTATAATTCGAGTGGGAAAAATGTATAAAAACATACCAAATCACCATCACAAAGATAGGCCACTAAATTAAACACGCAACCACTTTTTGGGGAGATCTTACACCTCAAATCAATTAATTATTAGAGATAACTAACCAAGAGGAAAATTGACATCGTCTTCCTCTCTGTTATGGCAGCTATTCGGTTTTATTTATATCTACTAATGTATTTCAATATTTATCACTGTAAATACAAACGAATGGGTTTCTTATCTTCCTTTTTTTTTTCCCGTTTACCTTCCCTTTTTTTTTCTTGCGATTCCTCTTCTGCTTGTGTGCTTCGCTGTTGCCGCCATGAATCTGAAAAGACGAGACAATGATGATCCGCATGCGCAGGGTTGGAGATGACACTGGACAGAACAAACAAACAGCCTCTTTATATCACATTCTGCTTTTCCTGCTTATTCTCCCACACCCATGTAGCTATTTATTTATAAAGAGTAACAGAGCGTGATTGTCAAGGAATAGGTGTGGAAAACAAATAAGAATACCTGCGTGATTTGCACGATGAGGAAGGAGCCCCGTAATTTCACACATCTTGTCTCGTCTTTTTCACAAGTCAGTGTTTTACGGACAAAGGAGTGGTGGTTTTATTTTATACATTATTTGTAGACAAGTCAGTCTCTAGAAATTGCATAATTTTTCTTGTGTTTGTACTACGCAACTTCAAATAGCCGATGACGCAACTCTCTTGCACCTACTTTTTGTACTATTTTTTCATCATCATCACTGTTTTTATGCTTCATCCAATTCTTAAGGTTCAAGTAATGTTCAGTCTTTATTAAGATAGGGTATTATAGATTTTATTTGGTTGACTTTTAAGAAATTTGGTCGTCAATGTTTTAAGTTCGAGCAATTTTTATTCACAGTAAGATAGATTATTATTCAAATTAATTATTTTATTATTTCTAATTAATCAATTAATTAATGTATTATTCTATCAATAATTAAAATTGGTATATAAAAATTGACGAATTTTCTTTAATATGTTAAGAAAATATAATAATCATTCACAATTTTTATTATTTAAATTATATAATATAAACTAATTGTTATGAGATTCTTATTTTCTTTTATAATTATTTAGGATTTATTGAAAAGCCAATTTTATAAATCAAACTTAAAATTTCTTTCAATTATTATTAAATACATAAACATCGAATAGTAAATATATATAAATATCAATTTGATCTTTAAAAATGTATGATACTCAACTCCAAAATAATTCATTTATTTGTCCATCCAAATTTTATTTAAATCATTTCATATATTTTTTAAATTATTTATTAAAAATAATTTAAATAAAATAAATTTAAATTTAAAAATCTTTGAAAATATTAATTTACATGTCAAATAGATAAATTCTCATCAAAAACATTTCTCAAAATAAAAATCAACTTACACATCGTCAAACTCACAAACTAAACTCTCAAATAGTTCTCTTAAAATTCTTAGAAGTTATTTTAAAATCTATAACCCTTTTTTCATATTTTAAATCGTATATTACAATTAATAATTTTAATTAATTATTAAATATTTGTAACTTAAAAATTAATAACTTTTAATTTTTTTTGCTATATAAATATACACACTATAAAATATTTATTCTATTGAAAAATATTGTTAATACTTTTACATGTACCTATAAGAGCTGACCGTTAACAAATCTGAATTGAAATGGATGATTAATTTGATATTTCAGACTTGAATACACCTTTTAAAATCCTTGACGTTATTTTGTGAATGGTTAATTTTCGTGTGGACTCAACCCATGTGAAAAAATTCTTACATATACAAAAAGCTTAGACATTGTAACAAGCTTAACAAAGTCTTTAAATATATCAAATTACGTTTAGACGACCGTCTAATTTAACCTCGTTTTGGCTGTATTTCAGAAGGTGATATATATTCCATTAAAGAAGTTTAATGTTTTATCAACATAATAACTGAACAATAGTTTATTGCAATATCACTTTTAATTTTAAGTGATAAAATTCTATTGTTTATTTTACTTGTTAAGAGATGATATTTTTAATTGTTATTTTATACATTATTTCTGAGTTCTTGTCAGTATGTAATTAATTATAATAAAATGTTTAGGGTTTGTTGATTGAATTAGACTTTTGGATGTATGGATGACTCTCATGAGCTTATAATTGGGTCTTCTCAACTCACTTTTAAACAAGTTGTGATTGGTCATTTTATCAAACAATTTATACATGATGTTGGTGTAGTAAGTATTCTTGCAGATCTCTCTTAGAGACAACAATCTTCTTTGAGAAAGAGAAAAGGAAATGATTTTAAAATCAATAGATGCCTTCCTCAATGCAAAGAGATTCCAACTGTCATTTTCAACCTTGATTCTATGGTAGAGGATTTAGTTTATTTTCAGAGACATGCCCTCAACTATAAATTTATGCAGTTTAGATTAAATTTGTAGATGCTAAAGGGACTAGGCACGTAAATCTTGGATGATTGAAGGAGACATGGCGATTGCCCTAGTTGCCAATGGGTATTTTTTTTGTTTCCTTTAACAATGTTTCAAATTATGTTAAAATCTTTGAAGGAGGTCCTTATTTCTTCAAGCATGTTGGTCTCTTCATGAAACCTTGGTATTTGGATTTTATCCCTATGGAAGAACTCCCTTTTAGGGTTCCAATTTGGATCTGGTTATTTGCCCTGCCATTCATTTTTTGGAAAGATGAATACATGCAAGTTTTTGCCAACTCTTTGGGTACATATTTGAGCACATCACAGATGACCAGGGAGAAAAAATATCTAGTTATGCTCAAATATATGTTGAATTGGATTTAAATAATCCCTTACCTAGGGATCTTAATATTTAGGTGGGAGATTTTATTTTGCATCAAACCCTTGATTATGAAGCCATTCCTTTTAAGTGTATGGAATGTCATCGACATGGACATTTACTTCAAGAATGTCCCCAACTTCAATTATCTAACTCGTCTAAGAAAATGTCACAAGAAGACAAGAAGGGTAAATAAAAAATTTAGAAATTAAATCAAGGGTTTATTGTTGATCCTTCTAATACTAATGGTTTCACCATGACTCGTAGGAAAGGTAAAGCTTGAACCCCTCCAAACCTTAGAGGAACTAAAGTGGATACTCAAAACAAGAATAAGTTTGCTATTCTGGGAGAAATCCCTTCCATATTTTAGGATCATCATGATGGAAACCAAGAGGGGATGCAAGTACAATAGGGTAATGAGGTAATAATATAGGATCATGAAAGTTATGAGAAACTACAAGGGGCATCGAATGAGAAACAAACCCATATTATACAAGAAAATCCACTCTCTAGGGAGTATCTAGATAAGCTAGATACTACTATTAAGGATCACCATGCTTCTTTGGCACCAAGTAAGTCCATTGACATTGCTCAAAATCCTCTTTTTATTCCTAATAATTATCAACTCCTTGAAGTTCAGGGGATTCTTCTTGCCTTAGATAAAATTGAACATATACCTAATACCCCTAACATAGACTCTGATAAACAAGAAAATCATTTTATTTTGCATCCAAAAGACAATTGAAATTAGAATATTCCAAGGAAAATAAGAAAAAAAATTCTTCCACATGGGCTTTGAGTATTAAATAAATCCATAATAATAAACAAGGGAGACATGATGCTCTCAAAATAGGTCATAAGCTTGACCATGGTAAGTCTAGTCAATTAAAAGAAAACATGTTGGTTTCAGGTCTTCTAATTCCAGTGAATCAAGTGGACTCTTCTCTCCCTCATCCTTCTTCATCATGATTATTTCTTGGAATGTAAAAGGGCTTAGCAATAGACCCAAACAAAATGTTGTGATAAGATTGATCAAAGAACATAACCCTTTTATGGTGCTAATTCAGGAAACTAAGCTTCCCAAAGAATGTGTTGAAACCTTTGGTTACAGCCTTGGTAGTATTTGGAAAGCATTGCTATTTAATCCCTTGGTCTTTCTGGAGGTTTTATTTGTGCTTCAAAATCTAGATATTTTTCTCTTAAGAATTTGATTAAGTTACAATGATGGTCTCTCATTAGAAGCAGTTCTCACCTCTAGCAATCTCAGTGTCCTGATCACTAATTGTTATGCTCCCCAAGATCTTCAAGGTAATAGTAAACTTTGGGTTGATCTACATGTTCACAGGGAAGTTTCTCCTCATGATTTTACTTGGATTATCAGAGGTGACTTCAATGTTGTGTTATCTCTTAATGAAAAAAGGGGAGGACTTTCTACGCTCCCTCCAACTAATCATCTTCTTTTTCACAACATTAATCAACTTCAGTTAATGGATATTCTCCCATCAAAGGTTCATTCTCTTGGCATAATAAGAGAATTAGGTATGAGTTCATTGCATAAGGTCTAGACATATTTTTGGTTAGTGACTCTTAGCCTTCTCAACATCTCTGGCTTGCTTCTTCCATCCTAGATAATGTGGGTTCAGATCAGTGGCCAATAGCTTTGCAATGGGAAGAATCTTTTAAGCCTCAAAATTACCCTTTTCAATTTTAGCTTATGTGGCTGAAAGAAAATGACTTGGAAGATAAGATTAGACTTTGGTGGTAGGAAGGGAAACCTCATCATGGTATAACTTAGTATGTTTTATTCTGTAAATTAAGCTTTGTCAAATAAAAACTCAGAGAGTGGAATTTATCCTCATGTGGTAATATTTTGCGAAAAAGAAAAAGATGTTTTGTCTTAGTTGGAAAAGATCTAGGATTGTATTCAAGAACAAGGATTAAGTAAGGACTTATTAATACTATAATCCAAAATTCATAATGATTTTTTAAAAATTGAGCTTCACAAGGAAATCATGTGGAGACAAAAATACCATGCTAAATGGTTACATGCAAGAGATTAGAATTCTTCCTTTTTCCATCACTCAGTTATGGCTCAAAAACATGTTAATGATTTTAAGGAGATTCAAAGACATGATGGTTTTGGAATTTATTCCATTCAATAAATCCAATAAGAGGTTGTGTCCCATTTTTGTGAATTATTCAAAGCTTCCACTGATTTATCTTTTGATAATAAATGTATCATTTTGAATTATATTCATAACCTTATCTCAGCTCATGAAAATTCCTTCCTCAATGGCCCCATTTCAATGGATGAATTAGATCACATTGTTTTTATGATGAAAAAGGATAAAACTCCTAGCCTAGATGGATTTACTATTGAGTTCTTTCAATCTTTTTTGGACATTGTCAAAGATGACATTTTGGAGGCTTAAGAGGAACTGTGTGCTTCAAAACAAATGCTAAAGGCTCTTAGTACTATTTTTCTCTCTCTAATTCCTAAGAAGGATCAATTTTTAATTTTTTTGGTGTCTGATTGTAATACTATCTATAAGATTTTTTCAAAAACTATTGTTGAGAGACCTAAAAGATTCCTTCCATCATTTCTCCTAAACAAAGGGTGTTGTTTTGGGATGCCAAATAATTGATGGTATTATGATTGTCCAAGAAGCCATTCACTCTATGCATGTTGATAAGTAAATTTATATGTTCATGAAGCTTGATCTTTCTAAGGCTTATGATAGAGTTTGTTGGAACTTTTTGAAAGATATCTTAAAAGCCTTTGGTTTTGATGATAATTGGATCCAATGGGTCATGGCTTGTTGTTCCTCTCCTTACTTTTAAATGATTATAAATGGCTCTCCTTCAGCTAGTTTTCATTATGAGGTCTTTGTTAGGGTGATCCTCTTTTCCCATATCTCTTTCTCATTCTGGTAGAAGGATTAGGCAGGTTTTTACAACATCTCAAGTGTTCTGGGTTTTTTTTATGGATTTCACATGGTTCAAAGTATGGATCCATTTTCTCATCTTTAGTTTGTGGATGACACTTTTTTTATGGGGAAGGCCACTATAGTGGAAGCTTTGTATATTAGGCAAGCTCTTGACATTTATGTCACTACTTTGGGTTAGATTTTGAATGATCAGAAATCCTAGGTTTTCTTTTTCCATACTGACCCTCATCTTTAGGATTAGATTTCTAATATTATTCATTTTCAGATTGCCTTTCCTCCTTTAAAATATTTGGGCATCCTTATTTCCCTTATTTTTGGGGGGAAAAAAGAATGGAAGATTATATTGGAATCTATTCAGTGTTATATTAATTATTGGACTCACAATTACCTTTCTATAGTAGGTCATATAGTGCTTCTTAAATTTATGATTCAAGCTCTCTTGATGTACAAATTTATGGCTCTTGCTACCCCAAAAGGCATTCTTCATGATTTGGACTAGAAGATGAGAGAGTTTTTATGGGAAATAAATTTAGAGAAAAATAAATGGCATTTAGTTAATTAAGATCAAATATGTCATCCTAAAGACCATGGTGGTTTAGGTTTACAATCCTCCCTCCTTAATAATATAGCACTTGTTGATAAATTATACTTGAGGTGGTGTGTGGAAGAACATGATTTATGGGGAAGAATTCTTAAGCTTAAGTACTTGCATCTGGAGAATCATTCTTTTATCCCTAGGATGTCATCCCTTGGTAGAGGGTTTTAGATATGGAGAAAAATGAAATTGGGAAGTAGTCTTATTCAAACTAGTCTTTTATAGATTATAGGAAAGGGTGACCTGACTCATTTTTGTGAGGATGCTTGGGATCAACATAACCCTCTTTGTGTGAAATTTCTTGATCTTCTAGAATTAAAATATAAATGCGTTAAAGTAGGTTGGAATCATGTATCTGATTTTCAATATGCAGTCAAGTGGGATGGAGTGTAAGTTTATAAATTGAAGCCTAAATATATTTGGCATGGTAAATAATTACCTCATCTCATCAACCAATTAGATAATATTCTTGCTTCTTAGAAATTCTCATTAGATACACATTCAAATTTCCTTGGATGGGATTTACATAGTTCTGGATGTTCCATAGTGCGAACTGGTTATAAAAATCTTTTGGTTGAAAACTTGAAATTTAATAATTCTAAAATTTTGGAATTAGTTTGGCACCCAAAATGTTGGCTTAAGGTGAATGCTTTCATACGACTTACAACTCTAGACAAATTTATTCATCAAGATAATCTTCAAAAAAGAGGGGGTTTTGGTCTAAATAGATTATCATGTGTCTTCAAGATGAGAAGTCTAAATGATATCTTCTTCTAGATTTCCCCTTTGCTATTTCCTTTCATCATTTATGGTGTGATTTTATGGGAACTTACTGGAAAAATTATGACTCTATCCAAGACTTTATTGTGAATCACATACGACCTTCTTTGAAACTAAAAGCTCTCAATTGGTTGCTCGATATTAGAGCTAGTTTAATATGCTGGAATATTTTGTGTGAATCAAATCAATGGATTTTAAATAATACAACCAGGCATCTCAGTAAAGTTTGGGGTGGTATCATTCAAATAACTTGGCAAAATGTAGTGACACCAGGACTTAAAATAGTATGGGAGGCAAGGCTGAATTAAAAAAACCAAAGAGTAACTCACACCATTAAGGTCAATAATGGTTATATCAACTAGTTTTGCAATATACAATGAATTTGAGGATGCCAATAGACAAGACAAATTCTCTAGGGAGAGCTTACAAGCTACACCATCTTCTTGGTTTCATGTTATTTCTAGAAATAATGGAAATGGAGTGGGGGTGGTCTCAGAGGCTATAGGAGATGTAATTTTAAAATTGAGCAAAATGCATAAATTTTCACACTCTATCAATGCTTATCAAGTGCATGAAATTTTTATTGCATAGATTCTATTTATGGCAAGTAACACATCTAATGTTTTCTTCCTTATGTAGCTTGTTGGTAACTTGGTGCACAACTAGGAGTTAGAATATCTCAATCAAACCCTTGAGCTTCCCTTTGTTACAATCTACTTGTAGGAGTGGCTCATAGCATCTAGCAAAGAACTCACAACAAGTTTAGTATTGAGGAAACATAGTCTAGAGTTTGCATGGAAAATGTTTGAAAAAATTACATAGGGAACTAGAACTATAGATAACATTTTTTGTTATGTGTTGTAATCATTATCAGATCTCTTATGTAAATAATAAGCCAACTATGCAGTGGTGGGATTTTTCTCACAGTATTGCCATAACATATTAACCATTGGCCCTCTCATATTTGTTGTATGGAATAACATAGGGTATACAAAGGTTGTGTCTATAGAAGGAAATAGTTGTTTATATGACAAATCTTCTTATCTTTTACATCATCAGTACCAAGGGATTGAGGTAATCGACTGTGTGTTTGAAAAAAAAGCTAGACTCCAAAATAATTGATAAAATAAATCCAGATAAGAAATCTAATGTTAAGCAGTCAGAACATTAGTTAATGGTTTAAACTCTTCTCAGGAACACTATTTGCCTTTAGGTAAAATAGTCAGAATATGTGGTAGATAAAATAGAAACTTCATTAGATACAAGGGGTTCTAGTGGAGATGCAATGTCTTATCTATGAGGGAAAAAAATTGGAAAATTCTATTTAGTTGAATGCTTATAACATTAGAAAGGATTCTCTCCTTTTTCAATGATGTGATTGCATGGAGGAGTAGTGGGATATGGAAAACCTTATACCTCAAATTCGTGTTCATATATGGATGTTGCATGTTCTAAATCACCTACCCAAACAATGGTCTATGCTAACAAAACAAGCCCTTATATCATTGAGGAATAAGATAGTGTGTCAATAGTGGTGGTTAAACATCTTGAGGTTATAAAGCTCTTTAATTATCTTAAAACTCAAGAAATAATATGTCAATTTAATGGTTTTTTTCCTTGGTCTAAAGAGTTTCACTAGTGGATTTATGCATACTGATCCAAATAGTGTGAGATACTTTTATGTTATAAAGGTTTCTTTATAGTACAGTTATATAATCATGTAGATTACTAGAAAATATTTGAAGGACCATGGTTCTGGGGAAGAGTAGTACTCTTCATTACATCCTAGTTTTCAAAATTTGATCCTAACTCTATGGTAGCAGCCAAAATCCTTGTGTGGGTATGAATCCAAAATATGCCTCTTCCTTTTTGGCACATGATAGTGATTACTAACATTAGAAATGCATTGGGTAGATGTTTAAAATATGATATTGATCGAACAAGGCAAGGTGAAAATTTCACATATGCTTGCATCTATGTGGATATTTATCTTAGGAAAGAATTAATAGAAATAACAACATTAAAATATGAATATTTGACATGGATTAAACAAGCATATGTGTGGAGATTGAGCTTAGTAAAGGATTACCAGAAATAATAATGTTAAAATATGAAGATTTGACATGGATTAAGAGACTGGACTATGAAAATACAACATTTAGGTGTCATATTTGTCACCAAATAGATCATCTATAGGAATCTCATTTATAAGAATGAGGTCACTCGAATGAGAAGAAAGGGTTTACTACCAAACCAAAATTTTGGCAACCTTATGATCCATAATCTCCATAGGATGAGTCAAATAAGAGCATAGAAGAATCACTCACTATAGAGGAAGAGATAGATCACAAAAAATAAAAAAATATAAAAATGATGAAATAATTCATCTATCAGTGAATTTTGAGAAATGAATGCAGGTTGGGGAATCAATTACATGAGGAACAGTCAATGATGAAACTGTAATAGGATGAATTAAGAGACTCCATGAGTTGGATAACTCAGAATATAATAATAAATTTTCTATGGTAAGATTTTCAGAATCAAGGCATCCAGAACTATAAATGGTTTTGGTGGGAACTTCTCACGTTGGTTGGATTAAGGTTAAAAATCAAAAGGTGGAAAAAGAATGGATTAAGGCTCCTTCCATTTGACAGAGTTTTGTTTTTTGGCCTAGGGTAGAAGGACAGGGTAGAATCTTAGTTAGTGTACCTATCGATGGTAATATTGGTATATTTGGCCCTTGGGGGTTGTATGCATGAACTTTATACTTAATGTTATATGCATTTACATGATGTAACTTTTTTCCAATGAATAAAAGTTATGATTTTTTCCTTGGAAAAAAAAGTTCAAGTTTGGGGTAGAATAATGGCCAATTTAAAAGAAACTTGTAAAGTATGGATTCAATTTTTTAAAGCGAGTTCTTGGTGGGAATTTAGAGTCTTGATGAGACTTGGTATCTATAAAATTATTTTCTACAAGGTTTTGTTTTTCTTGATACTATCGTATTTCTTCTTGGTTATGAACCAATCAGTGTCCTAAAGTTTCAAAGCTGAAAAGTCTAAGTATAGAAGAAACATGTAAGGGATATCCACATGTTGTTTTGGTGATGATTTTGCTCAAAAGAATGAAAATGAGCCTTCAACTTTTGCATGATGGACATGTGGTACAATGACTTTCCTTTTATCAAAATAAAATTCCCAACAACAATCGAATGGTAAGTGTTAAGACTTATGGGGTCCACTTTGATGAAGCTTGGAGAAATGTTTTGAGGCTCAAAGCACACAGATAAAATCCACTTGTCACATTGATGCTCCATAAAAAATAAAAAGAGTCTCGAGAAACCTCCATTTAGCACGAGACTGACAAGTGGGTAAATGTCCTTTTACTTTGAATCACAAGGTCACATGTGAAGATGCATGCAGATGGTATACACATGTCACCACTACACTCCTTAAAGCTGAAGCAATAATCAAAGACTTCTCAAATTGTGAAGAGTTTCCATGTGTAGCTCTTGGACATCAAAAGGGGATCAATAGCTCAGATTGGGATCTTTGATCCAAAGGTGTTGAACCTCCAAAAAATTATTAGTGCTAAAAGCCAAGAAAGGAGCAAAAAAGAGTCTCTACATTTCTAAAAGCCCATAGAATTCCCCATGTGTCCATGTTATGAGGATACATGTTTAAATTGACATGGATCAACATCTAAAATGGAATGAGATATACAGTTAATAGAAATAGCAGAAGTAAGCCCCAGGTGATCCAACTCTAATAGCTTGCAGTTTCTCAGATCTAGATTTTACAGACAAGTGGTTAGACCTCAGGTAGATGGTTACGTTTATGATGGTTTTCTTTGGGATATAAGTAGTGGATCAAAGGGAGTTTTAAAATAGGGATTAATACATATTTTTAGTGGCTAGACTAATACAGAGTTTTAAGAGCTAGTTTTGAAAGCATTTGATTGCCTTAGAAGTTGCTTCTCTTTAGAAATTAAAGATCATATTCTATGCATTTTACCTTATGTACTTTGTTCATATATGAAGAGAGAGTGATGTTTTGTGTAATATAATCAGCTTTTAGTATTGCCTCTCATGTTTTGTTATATGCATTTTTTTAGTTTCACATAAATACTGAGATTATTAATCATGTTGCATACTCTTTAATCTTTTCAAGAAAAATTGTTGAAACTAATACAGTGTTGTTAGGCTAGAAGCTGATCTAAATTAATTTTTTATCGTACGAGCCTTTGGTTAATCTATAAGTCATTACTAGAATTATTGATCATGCTTTGCACTCTTTAATCCTTTTTAGTAAAGTTTGTTAGTACTCTTCATTGTGCTCTACCAGTAAAGGAATCCAACCTTGGCGTATCACCTTAGTAGTTTAAATACTTATTTTATGTGTTATTTTCTTCCCCTTTACACCAAAACCCAAGAGAAGAGCTAGCTTATTTAAAATCTAGAGGTTGTTTTGAGGGTTAATTCCCACATCTTTGAAACTTCCCATGACTTTGGTGATTAGTTTCAAAATTAAGCATCAATAATTTTTCTGGCACACCCAGTGGGACCAAACCAAATTTTTTTAGAAGGTATGAGAAGACATCCTTCAAGAAGGTAGAATCATGGGATGATTAAAAGTTCTCAATCCATAGTAAACCCAAGAATCTTAGCACCACCTTTGGCAACTACTTCAAGAAGGAGGCTGACTCAGCAAGTTATTTTGGGAGGACAAATGGCTATTAAGGCTCCACTTAGAAAATTTATCAATTGTAATGGTGGAAGTCTACTTATCTTGCCTACACCTCCCAATACATGGGATCCCATTCCAGCTAATGCTCTAAAATCATTACCTAAATTCACTAGAGAGGATTTCAAAAATATAGCAAAGCATCTTCAAGACGTGGCTAATATATGTCCTATCCACTTTATTACATAATAAAATGTAGCCTTGAGACTACTCACTGCCTCTTTGAAGGGGAGAGCTCTTGAATGGTATAGATATTTAGCACCAAATTCTATTGCAAATTGGGGAACTACATTATATGATAGATTTAATGAAAAGGGAGATATATCATCTCTCTTGTAGCAATTAATCACTATTAAGAGAACCCCCCAAGAAGCAATGACCAATTTCAACACTAAATTTTAGAAGACATGGAAAAAGATCCCAATTTTGGCTTGATCGCCTGTAGGTATGGAAATTATTTTCTATTTCAAGGCTTTTAATTATGATATCTCTGTCATGATTCAATCACTGTGAGGGTAGACTCTTCTCAATGCTTATGAACTTACTATAAGAGTGGAAAATAATCTGATAGATGCTGATAAATTACCCCCAAGGCCTCCTATGCTGATGTTCCTCGAATTGTCCCTCCCAGCTTAAAAAGGACCTCCTATTAGTTCTCAGGCTAGTACTTCTCTATATACCTTTCCTTTGTCTCAGGAAGCACCAGTCATAGATACATCATCTGCCTTATCAGAGATGAATGATGTCAGAAACATCCTTAGAACATTTTCAAATGAAATTATTAATCCTAAGAGGAACCAAGATTCACACCAATGCCCTCCTTATCAGGGTTTCTAAGGAAATAGACCCCCTTACTATCCTAATCAATACCAAGGGACTCAAAGGTTAGCTTCTTCACAATCGCCTAACTAGATTGTCCCCATACCCTCACTATTTCAGACAACTCCACCAAATTGAGGAAGAGAACTGGTCCCTGGTTAAAATAATGTGGTAATAGAGACAAATGCATGGTGTTTTCCTTGTAATGACTCTTACATGCCAAGAGATTGTCTTATGTGAAATATACAATGAGTGGCAAAATAAAGGAGATTAGAAAGTTACGAAATTAATTCAGCTACACCATATCAATCCCATAGAGTCCAAAATGTAGCTATGGTGGCTCAAATGTAGGGTATGCCACTTTAACAAGAAGGATACATTGCCCCTGAATATGCATTGTTCTCATGGATTAAGGATGAAGAATCTATATTCATTAATGAAGCTTCAACTTTCAAGAACCCAGTTTAATCATATTACTATACACGATCAAAGAGGTAGATGATTGAGCCTATAGACATTGTCCCTACTTCTTATATAGAATCAAGAAAAAGTCGTATAGCTCTAATCCCTCAAGTTCCTTAGATAAGGTAAGAAACTCCAGGGACTTCCTAGAATTAAGGGATCCATAGCATAGTAGCTAAAAGAAAAAGGCATCCACAATACTCTAAAGTATAACCATTAGGACCCATCAATGTAGTTGAACAACTAAAGAAAGCTCTTGATAATGCCTCATTATGGGATATCTTAGCCATTCTTGAATAAAAGGAACTATTGTAGGAAGCACTAAAGGACCATAGTAACCCAAATTTTGGTACCACAAAGGAAGCTCCATCAAAAGGGGGGAAAGAGCAACCAACAATACCTTAGCTACAACAATCAACAGTCCTAATGAACATCAAACAATAAGTAAAGAATATTAAACCTAACCCATTCTATATGACTCTTATAGTGGGTAAAAAGTTGCTTCACAACTCTATGATAGACTCAGGTGCAAGCACTACAGTCATGCCCAAGTTAATAATCAATGCCTTAAAAATCAAATATGAACCATTGACTAAGGGAGTCATGTAGTTTGATGGGAAGTCGATACACACTATCAAGATCATCAAGGTACTTTTATTATAAATCTAATCTTGCCTAAACATGACTATTCTGCAAGATATAGTGGTTATAGACATCCCTCTTGTCTTTGGATTATGCTTATCCAGAGACTTTATGGAAAAAATTGGAGGATATATGTCCCTTGATTGGTCACATCTGATTCTAAGAACCAAGTATGGTTCTAAGATGTAAGTTTTATCAGATCCCTTATGCAAAGAACATGTTACAAACCAAATGGGATCAAAGTTTGAAGCCTCCCACATGATGATCTCAAGAGAAGAAATAAATTGTATAGAGAAATCAATAGAAGAAGTTAGTGAACATAAAGGTGAAAACTATTTGTCAGCTTTGACATTGGATGATCCTTTTGGAAACTTTGACTCCACTGGCCTAGGAACCTATGTCATCTATGATGAGAATCATGAAATCCCTAACATAATGGAAGGTGAGACAAATAAAAAATAAATCCCCATAGAGAGTTATTTAATATGGACTGTAAATTTTGATGGAACAAGAAGTAAAAATGGCTCAAGGGTAGGTATATGCCTTCCCCAAAAGAAAATAAGATACTTAGGGCATTGTATTTTTAGTTTAGTTACACTAATAATGAATCAAAATATGAAGATCTAGTGCATGGCTTAATCCTTTCCCAAAAGGAAGGGATAAATAATTTAAGATTCTTTGGGGACTCTGAGTTAGTGGTCAAATAGATCAGGGAAATTGTTGCAGCAAAAAACCCAAAGATGAGGTCTTACCGCTATAGAGTTTGGGACTTGATCAAAAGTTTTGATGCTTTCAACATCAAAGTCATTCAAAGGACTCAAAATTTAGAAGCAAATAGAATGGCCCAAATCAGATCCCAATTTGACTCGACCAAAGATTTGTTAACCAATAAGGAAGCCATCAAATTGGTCATCTGACCTGTTGTCCTAGATAATATAGATAATTGGCAAGTCCTCAAGAATGATCAATAGATCATTTTATTTTTACAACAGTCAAGAGAGTTCATAGACCAATTACAGCCTAAAATTGAAGAGGCATATGGTGATAAAATCATACAATTATGGTCCAATAATCTCCCAAAAGGGTTGATAACCCTAAAGAGCTTTTTTGATCTTGATGATAAACAAAGTTCATGGCAAGTAACTAAGACTACTATAAATTTGAGGTCTCAAGCGGGAGGAAATTAAAAGTTGTGAAGTTGACCACTCAAAAGGGAAAGGAAAGATTGATGGCTTTATGTCACAAATATGATAAGGGAATGGTGTGGACATAAAAGGATCTCCATAGTTATAGGAAAGAGATTGTCCAACATACTATTGACATAATTAAAGGATCAAAGCCTATTATCTAAAATCAAAGACTAGTCAATCCAAGGATAGAGTCTCTCATGGTAGAAGAGCTCAAAACTTTACTAGATTCAAGTATTATCTTCCCCATCAAGCACTCCACTTGGATTTCCAACTTGGTCCCAGTGAGGAAAAAGAATGGAGAGACTAGACTTTATATGGATTTTAGGGATCTCAATAAGTCCTTTCTTAAGGACCACTACCCCTTACTCTCAATGGAGCAGATCCTATAGACTATGGTGGGAGTAGATAGTTTTTCCTTATTAGATGGCTTCTTGAGTTATAATTAGATATGGTTAGCAGAAGAAGATCAACATAAGACCACTTTCATCATAAAGTGGGGAACCTTCTCTTTTTCCAAAATGTCATTTGAGCTTTCTAATGTAGGGGATACATTCTAAAGAGATATAGACATCACTTTTGGGAAATTAATAAATAAATTGATTTTAATTTATCTTGATGATCTCACCATATTTACTAAGTCAGCCGAAGATCATTTTGATCAACTGGAGGCCATTTTTAAAAAGTGATAGGAATATGGGATCTCTTTGAACCCAAATAAATGTGTGTTTGGATTACCTCAAGGGAAATTACTTAGACACATTATCTCAAAAGAAGGGATCTTGATAGATCCAAAAAGGATCAAGGTAATACTAGATTTATCCCTACCCATAAACAAAAAGGTGGTACAATCTTTCCTTGGGAAGATTAACTTTGTAAGTAGATTCATCTCAGACTTTGCTAGAGTGGTTAGACCCATCACCCTAATGTTAAAGAAGGATCTTAGTTTCAAATGGATGGTTGAGGGGTGACAAGCTTTTGAGAGTGTAAAAAGGGCAATTGTATCCAACCCCAGTCCTATGCAACCCTGATTTCTCAAAAAAATTCATCGTGTATGCCTATGGAGGAGAACATAACATAGCATTAGTACTAACCCAAATGGACATAAAGCAAAGAGATCATCTGATTGCCTTCTTCTCTAGGACTCTCTGAGACTATGAATTAAGGTATAATTTTGTTGAGAGGCAAGCTTATGTTATTGTTAAAGGATTCAAAAAAATTAGACACTTAGTTACCAGCAACAACATTATAATATTTGTAACACATTCAAGTTTTATGGAATACATAATGGAGGGTGAAATCACTAAAAAGAGACCCAGTTAGATAACTAAGATATTAGAGTATGATATCAAAGTTAAGCCCACTAAATTAGTAAGAGGAAAGGGCTTATGTCAATACCTTGTGCAAGATTTAGAAACTCCAATAGAGGAAATAGAAATTGAAGAACTATAATCCATATCCAAGGAGATGAATTAGAGTCTTGGGTGACTGATAGGGTTAATTTCATAAAGACTGGACAATACCCCAGTCATCCGCCTTACAAAAAAAGAAGATACTATCAACAGTAGGGTTCCAAATTTGTTCTGATGCATAGAGGGGGAAGAAACTAGAAGGGTTTTGGATGAACTACATTATAGAGCATCCAAAGGCCATTTTCCCACAAGGACCATAGCTATAAAGTTACTCCAGGCAAGGTATTTCTAGCCCACTATGTTTTTTTATTGTTATATGATGGTTAGCAGGTATCAATCTTATCAATTTTACATCAGTAAGAGGAGAAATGTTGCATTGTCACTCATCCCTATAATTTTTGAAGAGTCTTTTACACAATGGGGTTGAGATTTTATTGGGATGATTAATCCAGCTTCAAGTATGAGACACAAGTGGATCCTTATCGTAACAGACTAATTCATAAGGTGGATATAAGTGGTACCCTTAAAATAAGTAATGAAGAATGTGATTCTAGATCTCCTGCAAGAAATTATGACTAGGTTTTGACCTCCTCGCATGATTATATCTGATAATGATAAGGAATTATTAGGGTCTAAAGTGTCTGATTTTGTGATGAAAAATCATATGTACTTGAAGACTTCACTGAATTATTATCCACAAGGGAATGGTTTGGCAGAGTCAACTAATAAGAACTTGATTAGACTCATAAAGAGAATAGGAAATGAACACAAAAGAGGATGGAATGAACACATAAGAAATGTTTTATGGGTAGATCGAATAACACCTAAGTAGGTGATAAAGGCCTCTCCATACTAGTTGGTATACAAACAAATGGTAGTAATGCCCATTTTTATCAAAGTTCCAACTTTGTAGCTAATAAATCAAATAGAAGTGGAAGAAAATGGTCCAATGCAAGTTAGACTAGCAGAGTTGTTGGAGCTCCAAGTGAAAAGAGAATTAGCACATGAGTTAATGATAAGTCAACAAGCAACTATCAAATTTTGGTTTGACCAAAGAACTTTAGAGCTTGATTCTAAAATTGGAGCCTGGGTCTTAAAATGGGATGCAAGAGCAGTTAAACCTAGAAATCATGATAAGTTTGACTCTTTGTGGACAGGCCCCTTCAATATAATTTCTTGTAAGAAGTGTAATGCTTATGAATAAGAGACTCGTGAAGGAGAGTCTCTAGATATTCTTATTAATGGGATTTTCCTTAAACTCTTCATGTAAGATCAAGTGAGCAATGTATCATAGTTAGGCTAGTTTCCTTTCTATTTTCTTTTTTTGAGGTTATTCACCCACCTCTCTTCTTTTGATTTTCTTCATGTGTGTTGGCATCAAGGAATCTTTAGTATCCCTTAGCTTGTATTTAATGTTAATTTTTAATTTTGAACCAAGATCTCAAATATGTTGATGCCTTAGCATAACTTTTAATGAGACATGACTAACCATCAAGGAAAGTCATTAATTCTCACTCACATGCCTACATACTCATAAAGAGAATTTGGGCCTCATTATTCTTCACCAAAAAGCAAATTTTTACTTAGAGTAGAGGAAGAAACAAGCATCTAGGTCCATCTAAAGTGGCGAAGTGTTTTCAGAGAAAAGGTTTAGGAGATTCGCATCTACATCAAATTCATACACCTCAGCTCCTACGTAGCCCAAAACCATATACCCAAAAATAAGAGAAGTGCTCAAAGGTGTCTCTAGGGATTCTTCTCTCATCCTTGACTATGCAAATGAGATTTTTGACCCTATTTTAACAAAAAAGACTAAGACCCTTAGAGAGGTGGTGCATACCAAAATGCTAAATCAAAAGACACCCAAAAACTTTCTCGTGAGAGTTTAGACCTTGGGGTTGGATCAATACCTGATACCCACAGTGCACCCATGCCCTAAATTGGTGGAGTTGTGATCATGAATTGTTTACCCAACAAGCTTAAATTTTCAACAAGGAATGATCAAGGCAGTGATCACTCCCTAAGCTGTCTGTGATATGCTAGGTTTTTAGCATGATCCTTCTACCAACATATATGACATAGCAAAGCTAATGCATGTTTGGTCCCAAATTCACCAAAAGTAATTATTCATAAATAAGGAGCTCCATTTGTCAGAAGATAGTACTTAAACTCCATCCCCACCCTTTGAGAAGGGTAGGTTATCCCCAAACACCAAAGACATATGTTTAATGCTCACCTTCATTTTTGGGGAGGATAGTGACTCAATGGTACATGACTAGAAACTGACAACTATTTTTCATCTGAGCATATAGGTTTTATTTTACAAAAAACATTGCTTACACCATGAGCCAATAGCTGGCTAATTTCAACATTCATCCCACCTTTAGGTATTCCTCATATCTATTCCACCTCATTCTATATCATAATACCTAATTTTTCTAGCATCATATGAATTTGACTCTATGGGAATTAGAAGCAGTCAATCCCCACAAGGTTATCCTTGTGTCTGCATGGACTCACTTATTGTCAAAACATCAGACACCTATGAGTTTACTAAATGATTTTTGGCATCACTGATGGGGGAGTGAGATATAGAAGGGATAAATGATATAATGAATGACTTGGTTAGGGCCATCTTGTCTAATCCTCATCACCCCTTTGATTATTTTTTTGGGCCCATCATTCTTTCATCAAAGTCCATGGTTTTGGGGAAGAGCATTTTATGCTTCCTAAAGTTTTAACCAATAGGGTAGTAGGCTTGGAAGTGGTGCATCAATTAGTCATTATTGATTCTAAGTTTAGATTAGGAAGGAAGAAGAAGGCTTTCCATGACATATCGTTGTCTAGATGTGGCATTATTGTCGTAAGGAGGCAAGCAAAATTTATCCTTAGTAGAAACTTCTCTACTTATGGGTTAGTTTTAATTTAATATTTATATAAATATGACCCAGATGGATCCATGACCTCTTAGCTTACCAAGAGAAAGGTTCATACTCCTTTCAAGCATGAGAGTAGAAAGTTTTTTAAAGATAGAAGGTCCCTGGGAGAGATACACCTAACTTGTATGTAGAGCTACAGGACTTCCCAGCTACCCCATGGGAGTCTTTTTATCAACCCACTCATATTTTTGACCCATCAAAGGCCTGACTAAGGGTTTGAGATAGGCTTTAGTCAAGATGGACTGAAGTCAAGAGAAAATAGCTGCCTACTAGAGGCATAGGCAAGAGATTAGTGAGTCATCCCAAAATTTTGAGGCTGTATCAACAGATTTCAAATGGGAGACCCTCTAAGATGAATCTCATGCCTCTCCAATTTCTAGTATGGATCTCAATGATATCCTAGAGATCCAGATAGCACCTCAATATGTAGAATCATCTATAGTGGCATGCACCACTTCAACCTGGCCACTTCCACTTAGTGAAGTGGAAAATCAAATGATCATCCAGTCACCCATAGAAGCCCCTATAATGGTGACCCCTTCAGATCTTACTTAGGAAACATATCTTGTATAAGAAGTATCAAACTCATCTTAGCTGGTGATAGCCCTAACCATAGAAGAGGATCCCTTAAAGATCCCTGAGAAGAAGAAGTGAAGAGTAACATTTCAGAAGGGAGACAAATAAAAAGAGACACAACTTGCCTCATCTCTAATTCCACCTTCAACCCAAACTCTATTAGCACCACCCACATCACATGGCTTGGTACCCTTTGCCTTCTTGGCTATACCTACTCAATTGATAATTCCACTTGACACTCCTTTCACTCTCACCTCCCAACAGTTGAGTTTGCTAACATTTTCTCCTAAGGTCTTGATAATCCCACCTTCCTCACAAGATCAACCCCAGTAATCTATCAGTGTACCTTATGGTTTACCCCTTGTGTCTCCTTTTATGGGTGGTATTGTGGCCTCTCCTCTAAAATTCCATGCTTAGTCTAACTCGGCAAGGAAGGCAAGAGAAATAAGAAAGGAAAAGCAAAAATCCAAGGAGATGAAGTCTATGGCCATAGAGCAAATATGGTCTTTTTACAACCACAAGTAGTGTTTCCTTACCATCACTCACATGGTTCCTAATATGAGCAAGCCACTTGAGCAAATACAATGAAAATATTATATGATGAGTGCGATGGTAATAGACATGACCTAATTTAGGCCATAAGACAAAGTAGATCTAATGAGTGAGACTACTACTATGGCTGCCACAGATTATTTGAAAACCTCCAATCAGCTCCAAAAGGCAAAATCAAGCTTAGCTCAAGCCCAAAACATAGTAAGCCATCTAAGCATAGAGATTAAGGCTAAAGACAAAGAAATTTCCCAACTCATTAGAAATTTGAAAGGAGCAATATCCAAGGAAGTCTTTAAGACTATAAGAAAAAGTAACTATGCTCTAAAATGAGCTTGATTCAGTCAAGGCATCTACCAACCTTTTTGATTAAGAGAAGAAGGTCTTGGAGAAATAGAGTAGTGACAAGGTAGCATAGGCATCACAGCTTCAACAGAAGTTAAGTGTTGCAAAGAAATAAAAGACTAACTTATAATTCAGGTTTAAGGCAATAGAGGATATAATCACCCAGATGGCCCAACAGTTATCCCAACAACCTAAGGCAATAGGTATTATCAAAATGGTGAGGGGGTTCTATGTTTCTTGTTGTGAAAAGATTTCTACCAATGTTACCTAGCTCAGACCTGCACTCAAATTCATATCTGATGCACAAAAACTATGCTTAAGGGTAGATTCCTCTATTGAGAATATATTATTTTCGGTCTCAACTAAGGTTATTGAATCATAGGTGTTGATTTAGAAATTATATGATGTAATAGAGGAGACCCTTTAGGTAGCTGAAGTCACCAATAGAAGGATAGTCATAGGGAAGGTCAGTGATATTTTCAGCTATAATAAGGCCACTTTAAAATGTAATAATCTATTGAAGGAAGGGGTAAAAGGAATGAAAGGACAAGTTGAAATTTTGGTTTATTTAGGACTCCCTTCCCCTTTCCTTGATGACACCACTGTCCTAATGGAAGACTAGATACAAAATCTTTTGGCCAAGAAGCAAAATGATCAAACTATTTTTCAGTCTTTGAGTGACTCTTTAGATGTCAATGAGGTGGAGTCAGTTCTAGATATGATGACCAAATTGGAGTACCAATTACATTTCATGGTGCAAGGTCTCCAATCCTTTTCTCATAAGGAGATCATCGAGCTAGATAGAGCCTTTCAAGCTCTATAGAAGTGGGAGTACCCGACAGAGGCAAAATGGGTTGGGTACCAGATGCCACTATAAAATATCTAAGGGAATAGTGATGGGAATCATAATTTTGGATTATTTTTGGTTAATTAAGGTTGAGGTTTCTTCCATGCAGACACGTATCCCCTAGTGAGTTGCTAAAACTATAGAATTATTTTCTACAAGGTTTTGTTTTTCTTAAGACTCTCATATTTCATCTTGGTTATGAACCAATCAACATCCTAAAGGTTTGAGGATGAAAAGTCTAAGTATAGAAGAAACATGTGAGGGGTATCGACATGTTGTTTTGGCATTGATTTTACTCAAAGGAATAAAAAGGAGCCTTCAACTTGTGCATGATGGACATGTGGTGCAATGGTGTTCCTTTTATCAAAATAAAAGTCCCAACAATGATCGAATGGTAAGTGTTAAGCCTTATGGGGTCCACTTTGATGAAGCTTGGAAAAAAAATTTGAGGCTCGAAGCATGCAGATCAAAGTCACTATTTACCTTGGTGCTCCATCAAAAGGAAAACGAGTCTCAACAAACCTCTATTTAGCGTAAGACTGACACATGGGTAAATTCCTTTTTACTTTGAATCACAAGGCCATAAGAAAAGATGCACACAGATGGTATACATGTGTCACCACCACACTCCTTAAAGTCTAATCATATATCAGAGAATTCTCAGCTTGTGAAGAGTTTCCATGTGTAGCCCATGAACATCAATAGGGGATCAATGGCTCAGATTGGGATCTTTGATCCAAAGGTGTTGAACCTCCAAAAAACCATTAGCATTAAAAGACAAGAAAGGAGTAAAAAAGAGTCTCTGCATTTCTAAAATCCCATGGAATCCCCTACGTGTCCATGTTTAGAGTCTACATGTTTAAACTGATGTGGATCAACATCTAAAATAGAATGAGATGGACAGTTAACAAAAATAGTAGAAGTAAGCCCTAGGTGGTTCAGCTCCAATGGTTTGTAATTTTTAAGATCCAAATTTTACAAAAAAGTGGTTAGACCCCAAGCAAATGGTTACATTCATGATGGTTTTCTTTGGGCTATAAGTAGTGGATTAAAGGGAGCTTTAAAAGAGGGACTAATACATAGTTTTAGTGGCTAGACTAATACAAAGTTTTAGGAGATAGTTTTGAAAATATTTGACTGCCTTAGTAGTTGCTTCTCTTCAAAAATTCAAGATCATATTTTTTGCATTTTAACTTATGTACTTTGTTCATATATGAAGAGAGAGTGATGTTCTGTGCAATATAGTTAGCTTTTAGTATTGCTTCTCATTTTCTGTTATATGCATTTTGTCAGTTTCACATAAATACTGAGATTATTAATCATGTTGCATACTCTTTAATTTTTTTAAGAGAAATTGTTGAAACTAATATAGTGTTGTTAGGCTAGAAGCTGATCTAAGTTACTTGTTTCTCGTACGAGCCTTTGGTTAGTCTATAAGTCGTTACCATAATTATTGATCATGCTTTGTGCTCTGTAATCCTTTTCAGTAAAGTCTATTATTACTCTTCACTATGCTCTACTAGTAAAGGAATCCAACCTTGGCATATCACCTTAGTAGTTTAGATACCTCTTTTATGTTTTATTTTCTTCCCCTTTACACCAAACCCCAAGAGAAGAGTCATCTTCTTTAAAATCTAGAGGTTGTTTTGAGGGTCAAATCCCACATCTTTGAAACCTCCCAAGACTTTGGTGATTAGTTGAAAAATTAAGCATCAACAATATCTGTGGGACATCTCCCTCTTTTCCCTCTTTCAACAGTCCTCAGTTAGAATCATCAACCCATTAAATGGGTACATCTCCTCTTGGCTTGGTTAAAATTAATGTTGATGGAGTTTCAAAAGATAATCCTAGAAATTTTGGTATGGGAGGTGTTTGTCATGATCATCATGGAAATTTTAATTTTTGGTTCATCATTAGTCTTGATGTTACTTCTAATAACTACATTAAAGTTATGAGCATTCACCAAACTCTTTTGATAGCTAAGTCAAAGCACCTTACTGACATTATTTTAGAATTTGATTCTAAAATTTTAGTTGATCATTTCAATAAAAAGTCTTCCCCTCAATTTTGGCAATGGTAGTTGAATGAATATAAGAAAGACATCAACATTATCATTTAAGGTTTTAAGGGTGTTCAATGAAACCATACTAGTTAGGAAGGAAATTAGGCTACTAACATTTTGGCTAGATCAGCCTCTAACTAGCATAACATCGAGATTGATACTAGAGTTAATCAAGAAGAACCTATTTAGGATCTTAACAAAGATTTTAGTGAATTCATGAATGTTGACTTAACTTTTTCTATGGACTCTTGACCCCCATTTGTTTTTCTTTGACATTTCTCTATGTACTTTTGGTAGGGGATCATGTGCTTATACCTTATGTATGGGTATGGGAGTTTCTTCCTCCTGTACTGATTTTATTTCTTCATTGCTTCATGATCTTCTTGTTTTCCTTGATTTGGTTTGTCAGGAGTCTCTTTGAGACTCATTTATGCCCTTTGCAATGTGTGTGTGTGTGTGTGTGTGTGTGTGTGTGTGTGTGTGTGTGTGTGTGTGTGTGTGTGTGTGTGTGTGTGTGTGTGTGTGTGTGTGTGTGTGTGTGTGTATGTATATGTATGTGTGTGTATATATATATATATACACACACACACACACACACACACACACACACACACACACACACACACACACACACACACACACACACACTTCAAAAAAAGATGATATTTGTAGTTAATATTTATGGGGTCATAAATCTAACATGCAACTTAATTTCAAGATATATCATTTTATTATTATTAGTATTAGAGGATATTATAACCCTCACAAATATATTATGTTTTCTAAATTTAGAATATTATGTGATGCATAATTTTTAACGTAAAGTTTTAAAAATATATTTGTTTTTATTTATGGTATATTGTTAGAGTTTTTAAAGATTATTTTTCATGTTTTTCAATACAAACAATGAATTTAGATAAATGTTAACATGATAAAATTATATGACATGAGTGATTTATAGTTTTTACAATAATTAAATACAAATAATTACCAAAATTATAACTTGCTATTTGAATATTTTTTCTTTCATTTCTACTTCAATCCTTTTCTTGGGTAACCATTCCATGTTCCTCTAAGGACTCTGTTAAAATATTTTCTATGAGATGTACTTAATTTCTAACCCCTACAAAATCCACACACAAAAACTAATGGAAATAGTGTTTTTTTATTAAGCTATATAAATGTGTTTTTCCATACTATGAGGGGGACATCACAAGGGTGATACAAGTGGCTTGACGGTCAAAAGGGATGACATATTAAAATAAATAATAGTTAATAAAAACAAGATGGATCGACATGCCCAATGACTCAAGAGGCCTTAATTAACTCATCCATTGACCAATCAAATCCAAATCCATAGGCAGGAAAGGACAACTCTATATGACCTAAAGATAATATGTGATTAATGGAATTTAATCAAAATTATGTCACCTCCAAGTTTCTTATTTTAAACTAGGGTACGATCTAGCTTAGACAAGAGTTTATGGGGTCAACTTATAATACTTAAATACTTTAATTAAAAATAAAGGGAATAATAAACTACTCAAGGGTACGATCTAGCTTAGACAAGAGTTTATGGGGTCAACTAATAATACTTAAATATTTTATTTAAAAATAAAGGGCATAATAAACTACTCAAGGGTATTATAATGCCCTAAAGTAAAATTCATACATTACACTTTAAATTGTAACTAAAGTCACTTAAATAAAGTCACCTACATAAGCTAATTTAAAAGAATGGAGTAGCTTATGTAAAAGAATGGATTTAATGCATAAATCTAATTAGAAAATTACTTGACAATGAAATCACTTTAAAAATTTTAAGAATATAGTCATCAAATTATTCTCTAAAAATAAAATAAAAATATATATCATTCAAAGTATTATTTGTTTCCTTTAATAAAGATGTAGCATTTTATTACAAGCATCCAATTTGCTAATATAAACAAATGATGTACGGTAAGCAAAAAAACAAACTATAAACAAGGGAAATAAACTAGGTTGAAATAAGGGAGGGAAACCTTAAAATTATAACTAAAAACATTTATAAAATAGAAAAACTATGGGAATAAAAGGGAAATAAACCCTAAGTTGAGTTGGAGTATTAGGTTTACAAAAATATTTTAACTATTTATGGTTTTATGGTAATTACCACATACACCAACAATAAAAATGGATGCAAAATGGAGATATGCAATAACATAGTCCAAAACCACCCTTGGATCTACCTTATGGTTGAAAACATGAATAAATAAATAAATAAAAAGTAGACTATGCAAGAAAAAATAATGAATAAATAATTTGAAAGTGATAGAATTGAACACACCTTGTTGTTGTACTGATTCTCTGATATTGCAATGGAATTCTAGAAGTGAAGGTCTTATTATTATGTGAATATCACTATCAATTGACACTGGGATAAAATAAAATGTCAAATGTGTACCAAATAGAATCAGTAGGTTGCTATTTTTTTACTTTTGTTGATGTTGAATGTGTACTTAGGCATTGATTATATACATTGCTCAATTTATAACTGTATAAAATTATAGGCATGTGTGAAGATATATGGACAGTAGGATTGTTGATCGATTTTCAATTGGTGGGCAAAAATGTTAGATTTTTATTCTCTTTATCTTCTTGACCTAATTTTATAGAAACGCATACAAGAGGAATAGATAGAAAGAAAAGGGTTAGCCAACTCAGTTAACATCAAGTAATTTCAGCTACATATCCTACACTATGGAATTGGAGTAAATGTAGTTTTAGTGTAGTGTAAATGAAGTCATAACCCAAGTAAGAGAAAGGGATTTATCCATTCTTTTAAAATTCATATGAAACTACATGCACCCTTCACTTGATCATTATTTTGATATAAGGTGTAGTTAATCTTTATAAAATATCACTTAATATCATAAATAACAAAATATAACATGCCTAGACTAAATTCCTCTTGAATATTACGTATTTTCCCCTTTATTGAAATACCTCTAGGAGAAAAATTATGAGAAAATAATACCACAAAAGTGAAAATGAAGGAGAAGGGGAGAAGTTCCTTAAAAAAAGGAAAGGGACACAATTGACAACTTGTTAAATATGTTATTTAGGTCCAAACAACCAATGATGAGAAAAATATGAAGAGATAATGGAATCCATAAGATAAAACACACATAAGAGAGAGAAAATAAGGCCACTTAAAGAAGAAAGAGAAATTAAACACATAGAAAAGCACCAATAAGTATATAATCTAAACCAATGGACCAAATGTACAAAATGACACTAAATACATTTCAATAATAATCCTTATGAAAAAATAAGTGTCTATACTTTAGAGTGAATCCGACTAAATAGGACCCCTATCACTTGCAATTGATGTGGTATAGGTTGATTTAGGGCTACAGGAACACTAGACCATAAAATGCCATTTTTTATTTCCATGTTTTCTTTCTAGAGTGAATTTATATAAATGGAGCTCCTTTCACTGCAATCAAGCTAGTGAAGTTCAATTTAGGTTTAGGGGAATACATTATACCACCATGTGTCATTTTTATGCATTCACATTTCCTTTTTAGAGTGAATTCAAGTAAACATGTCTCATATGAATTATAATCATGGTAATGGTGGTTGATTCAAGGCTAAGTGCACATAATAGATCAATTTGTATTATTTTGTTTGTTCACATATATTTTTTAGAGTGTATTCATCTAAATTGGGCCCTTATCACAAGCAACCAAGATAATAGAGCTCAATTTTTGGGAACAAGAACCCATTAGACCACCATGAGTGTTTTTGTGTGTTTGTGTTCCCTTTGAAAAGTAATTTGACTAAAAGAGGCCCCTATCATATACAATCAAGGTAACATAGGTTTAGCATTCATAGTTTTGGTTAAATATTATGAATTTATTATAGCCATAACAACCAACATGTCATCTCTAGCCTTTTTTATATATATATAAATATATATATATATATATATATATATATATATATATATATATATATATATATTTGGTGTAATAACCTAGGGCACAGGGTTCTTGAGATTCTTTTGAGTAAGGAGAAGAAGCTAGGGAACTGAGAAGGAAGATAAGATAAATGATCAGCTCTTTCTAAGAATTTATTCCTTTCCCTATATCAACAATGTGTAATATTTTTTATTTTTGTTACTCTCTCTTTCTATAAAACCCTTTAGTTTCATGTGAAAAAGGATATGAATTCTTTTTGTTGGTATTTTTTATTTTCCATGATTGTTATGGATATATTTAAATGGGTATACATTTATATGCAACTGTATAAGCATAACATAAGGATGTGTGTGTGTGTGTGTGTGTGTGTGTGTGTGTGTGTGTGTGTGTGTGTGTGTGTGTGTGTGTGTGTGCATGCGTGCATGTGCATTAATTATTATAGGATATGTTTGTTGGAATTTGAACAGTCCATGTATGAAATCATGAATTGATAATGTTTGGTTTTCTTTCTATGAAATGGATCTCTACTTTATTATGTTGGTTATATTTATTTATTGTATAGATATTTTTATTATCCATTTATATTTAAAAGTAATTATTTTGGAAATATAGAATGGTTTATATGAAAAAAATCTCATGGGGGCTTACTTTGTTGCATATTTTTATATTTCTAACATTATCTCAACTAGTTTTAAGAGGTTTTGAAAAGTTGAAATAAATGCACTTGAAATGTTTTGATATTTTCAAAGGAATCACATCCCATATATTTTTATATTTTATTTTTCATGCAATGTTATTCTTTAGTGTAGGATGAAGACATATAGAGAATTGGGTTTTCAATTTCTTCTCTCTAGAAAGGAATTGTTTCATTTATCTATAACTTGAAGTAGAAGTTAATCATATTATTATCTTAAGGCAAAAAATAATTTGAGCCCCTATTGTAGTTGTAAACAGTTTATGTATTTAGAATTTAAATTTTCTATTATTTTTTAATTACAAGCCTCCTTTTTGTTTCTAGTCATTAATATATAAATGTTTTAGGAGATTTGAAGTTTTCACAGTCCATAAGAGTGAACAATTGATTTCTAGGTGAAACTGTGTGCATAGTTTTGATATGATGTGTTTCGATAAGAATCTATAATTGATAAATGACTTTTTGGAATTAGGAAGAAGAAAAATCAAGGCTTAAATGAAAACATTTAAAACACTTAAAAATTCTTGTTTACATATTTTCTCTTTGTTAAGATTATTGTAGTAAATATTCTCTTTTCTAGGCTATCAACCTATAGTGCCTTGAATAATCTATTTTCATTCATGATGGGTAACATTTGAAACTTATAAATGATTTTTTAACATTTCATGTTAGCATTTATTATGTAATTATTTTAAGTTTGTAAATGAATCCTTTTAAGGATGCATTCCCTTGCATCGTTACAACTTCATTTGATTGTAGCATCTTGTTTATCCTAAATGTTCTCATTGAGTAACCTTTATAAATAAGTTATTATATTATTTCTTCCTTGAAATTGTAATACCTATGTGATTCCTTGAATTATTTTTGTAAATTAGATATATGTATCTTTATTTGCTATAAATTTTATTCTTACTAGTAAAAGCATCAATCTGAGGTGCTTAAAACCTTTTGTCCTAATTAGTGATGAGTTAAACCTTTTACTCAAGCATGATCATTTAAAAGTGTAATAACTCTACATAATTATGCATATTTGGACTTAAACAATGATAATAAGCAATGCAGTGGAATTTAGTCTATCATTATCAAATGCATGACTATTTTTTGATAACAAAGTGTGAATATTGAGGACTCATGATGGGAGTATTGGACCATAGGTTAACAAAATACATTGTGTTTAAGTGGGTTGAGGTAAATTTGAATAAGTCCCTAGGATTATATATAATTTTTAACTTCCATATATTTATGTGCTTAACAATAATTATGAAAATGTAGTCTATGAATTTACGTTTCTAGCTATAGTAAAGCGAGTGATTCATTAACATAGAAAACATTGCATAGAATGGAATGAATATATAGTTAGGAAATAATGTTGTGAGTATTCCACTTTATTTTACCCATAAAAAATATTTTGATGTTGAAATCAAAATATGATATGTTCAATGAATAATAATATAAATTTTCTTTGTAAAGTATGCTCATTGAAGGTATGATTATTGTTTTGGTTTTCATTCAAAAAGAATTGTATGCAATATTGGTTTTGGGAAAGTTAGATCACTTTGATTAATGGGTATTGTATTGTTGTATATTTAAAACCTTAATAATCTTGATAATTTACCATCCATACATTTATTCAATAGAGAAATGAGCCCTACATGAATAATCATTGTTACTCAAGTAAAAAAATTGGCAAACTCAAAAGAAAGCTTGGTATCCATTTTTTGAGAGCTTGTGGATTTTATTTGTAGTTTGACACAATGCCACTAAAATAGTGATGTATTTATCATTTTTCAACATAATTCATATTTTTAGAATGTTTTTTATAGTTTAGATAGAGGAGAATAGAACCTAGAAAGCATTTTAAGAGATTGTTCTATTTGTGTGAGTAGTTTTACACATAAAAAAGAGGAATATATGAAACAAATAAGAGGTATGATAATTTAGAAAAACATATTCTAAAAATTTGTTTTAGTGGCTTCACCTTGCATCCTTTTATCATGTGGCATTCATTATATTGTAGGGTTATGTTGGGAATGTGGGCAAGACTATTTAAGCATTGATGCTTTGTTATTTTCCTTTTTTACCTTATGGTAAATTTGTAGGAAACTTAGACCTTTGAAGGGATCACAATATTTGATCAATTATTTTAATAAGGTCATCAAAGTTTCATATACTATTAGTTTATTTCTTGTTTGAAAACTTCAATCTTGGACTATGCAAACTTAGATTTCCTTGCATGAACTTCTATTCTACTTTTGACTAAGATAAACCTTGGAGCTTGAAATTGTGTATTATTTTTTATTGTATTATAGGGATTATGAAAAAAATGGAAAAGACACTAAAACATATTTTTGATAAGATAAATCTTAGAATAGGAAGTTCATGGCCATGAAGAGGAAGAATATTAGGAAGAACTTGATGAACATCCCGCCGAATAGGAAAAATAGCAAGATGCAAGAGCTCAGGTAGTTATAGAGTTGTCTAGGGACATGAAAAAGGTGAGTCCACCTAGGTTCAATGACACTATCCTAGGTGATGGAGCTAAAAAATGGTTGATAGAGATGGAGAAGTATTTCAAGATTCAAAACTACTATAAGGTCACCAAAGTAGTTTAAGGAGCATACTAGTTGGCTAGTGAGGCAACTACATGGTGGGCCAATAAAAAATTGGAAATGAACCTTAATTCAACCACCACTACTTGGGAGTAGTTTATGACATTTTTCAAGTCATTCCATGACTTTATTTTGATCATAAGATCACATATTTTTATAATCTAAATTAGGGAGATTAATCAGTAAATGAGTATTGGGAGCATTTAACTAAACTTTTGAAGCATGTATCTCAGTACCAAAAATATGAAAGGCTCAGGATTAGGAAGTTTATCATGAGATTAAAACCCCAGATTGGTGGAAAGGTAGATGTTCGTAGACATTCTACCATGGACCAAGTTTTCTAGAAGGCATTCAAATAGGAGTAAAAGTTAAAGTCTCTTGCACAAGACATAGACAAGTTCAATTTTTTTTTTTGGAAGTTCTGAGTTGACTTTCAAGAAGAAGAAATGGAAATAGAGGAGTGGAGACTCTGAGGGTCAATTCAGGAAATAGAATTCCAAATTCAATAGAGGATCAAGCAATAAGAAACTAGGCAATGGTTTCAAAGGTAGTTCCAAGGGAAACCCATAGACTGATAGGAAAAGACCAATTGGAGGCTATTTAATTTGTGAAGGAGACCATTATGCTCATGAATTCACTCATGACATGTCAAAGAGTAAAGGTCCTAATCCTTAGTAGGGTAATTTTCAATAGCATATTCATATGATAATTGATAATCTATAAGTTAAATTTCAAGCATCACTCATAAAGTTGTTAGGTATTTTGTTTCAACATCTAGTTTCCATTTTGATAGATATAGGGGATATTGAATATTTTATATCTCATATAATGCTTAGTAAGTTTCCTAGAAGAGATGGAGTTATGGAAAATGCATGGTCATTATAGTATAGGAATGAATCAAAAGTCATGGTTGACAATTGTTTAGTTGAAGTAGAGATTAGGTTGCCCAAATTCAAAATATTAGTGGATCTATTTGTAGCACCACTAGGGTCATACGATGTGATCCTAGGAGTAAACTATCTTGAAAAACATAAGGCCAAGGTTGAATTATACTTGAATAAGGTTGAGTGTCTAGATGATTTTAAAAATTAGACACAAATTTAGGATGAGAAAAGAGAGTTGAAGCTCAGGTATATTTTTATAATGCAACTCAGGAGGGCCCAAGGAAAAAGGTGTCAAGCATTTATCATCAAGATAAATGAAATGGAGGAACCTAAGAAACCATCTCTCGAAGATTACCCATTTCTTAGATATTTTCATGATGTGTTTTCAAAATAACTACCAAGATTGCCTCCTAAATGTGAGTTTGATTTCTCTATTGATATCATACCTAGATTAGAATCATAGTCTAAGGTACCATAAAGGATGACAAACATTGAGTTGGTTGAATTGAAGGCTCAAATCCATGAATTATCATCAAAGGGGTTGATTAGGCCTAGTATATCACCTTGGGGTGCATTGATTGTCTTTGTTAAGAAGAAGGATGGTACTCTTTGACTTTGTATTGAATATAGGATGTTGAATAAGGAAAATATCAAAAATAGGTATCTATTACCTCATATAGATGATCATTTTGATCAAATGCATGGAGCAACGGTATTTTCTAGATTGATATTAGAGAGGGATACCATCAATTGAGGATTTAGGATGAGGAAATTCTGAAGACAACTTTCAAAACTTGTTATGGGAATTATGAGTTCACAGTGTTACCCTTTGGGTTGACTAACACATCGGTAACATTCATGAATCTCATGAACAGTGTGTTAAAAAGTTATATAAATCAATTTGTTTTGGTATTTCTAGATGACATTCTTATATATTGTAAGAATGAAGAGGAGCACTTTCAACATTTGTAACTAGTTTTGTAATGGTTATGGAAACATAAGCTATTTGGAAAGTTGTCTAAGCGAATAAGCATAATATTTATGGTACATTATTTCTATAGATGGTATTTTTATAGATCCAGCTAAGATAAGAGCCATTATGGAATGGTCAACACCAAGGAATGTGTACAAGGTAAGAATTTTCATAGGATTAGCAAGCTATTACAAGAACTTTTTTTACAAATTTTTCCAAGATAACTAATCTAATTACCTCCTTGAAATGGAAGAATCAAAGTTTTGTCTGGTTAGAAAAGTGTGAAGTATATTTTCAAAAATTTGAAAAGAAGGCTTACTTTGACACCAATATTAAGAGTTACTGACCTCAATGGCCAATTTTTAATAATCACAGATGTGTTAGGAGAGGGACTAGGAGGATTCCTTATGAAAGATGGTGCAGTGGTGGCTTATAAATCAAGGAAGCTAAAACCTTATGAGTTGAACTATGCCCCTCATGCTTTTGAACTTGCAACAATTGTTCATGCTTTGCAAGTCTAGTGATATTACTTGTTGGGAAAACCATTTAAGCTCAAGAAAGATAATAGGGGTATCATGTATATTTTCACCCAACCAAATTTGAATGCTTGTCATAGGTGCTAGTTAGAGTTTTTATCTGACTATGACTTTGATATCAATTACATCAAAAGTAAAGAGAATAGAGGAGTTGATGCCTTGAGTTTTATAAGGTACATAACAGTTGTGGCTACTATCAGGAGTACTTTCAGGGATCATGTGATTGAGTTTTCATTAGGAGATATTATATGAGTAGGTCAAAAAAATGTTGTTTAAGAATGCTAAAAAATCCTTGGTATAAAGGATTTAGTTTTGAAAATGATGGTATTATATGTTATAATGGAAGGATGTATGTGCCAGATCAAGAGAATCTACAGAGCATAGTGCTAGATTAATTGTTTAATGCCTCATATTTAGGACATCTAGGAGTAACCAAGTTCATGATGGAGCTTAGACCTCTATATTTCTGGAAGGGAATCGATAAATATGTGGTAGACTATGTGTCATGTTCTTTGGAATGTTAGTGAGTAAAATCTAAGCATGTGCACCCAACTAGATTGTTATATCCACATGATATACTAGAGTGGAAGTGCTAGGTGATCAATATGGAGTTTATCCAAGGTTTACCAATGTTACATAGTAAGCATGATATGATCTTGGTATTTATTGACAAACTAACCTAGGTGGCTCATTTTATACCAAACAATTTGACAAATGATGCACCTACCTTTGCAAAGAGGTTCATAAAGGAAGTATATAGGTTGCATAGTTTTCTAGAGAAGATCATTTCGAATCATGATCCAAAGATGACTTCTAGGTTTTGGGTAACTCTAAATTCATCTTTGGGTACGTAGCTAAATTTCAACACTACATATCACCTACAGACTAATGGTCAGACTAGGTGAGTTAATCAGGTTTTAGAGAAACTTCTTGATATGTATTGCATAGATAAATAATATAAATGAAAATATTATATCTTCTATTGGTTGAGTTTAATATAATAACTCATACCAATTAGATTTGAAGATGGCACTATTTGAGGCACTGTACAAAAGAAGGTGCAAGACACCAATCAATTGAGACAGGTTAGAGGATACGGTAGTCTTTAAGCCTAAGATGCTATCAAAAATAGAAGATCAAGTTAGATTAATCAAATAGAGATTAGCTGAGGATAATGATAGATAGAATATTTATGTTTATCTAAAGAGGATAGATAAACAGTTTTAATTAGGTGATAAATTTTTCCTATGGGTTAAGCCATAGAATAGCTTGATTAAATTCAAAAAGTTTGTGAAACTGTCACCAAGATTTGTGGGACCCTTCAAGGTTTTAGAAATGGTCAATCCTATAGAATATAGGTTTGCTTTTCCACCATCCCTAGCTCTAGTAAATGATGCTTTCCATGTATCTTATCTTTAAAATTATATAGCGGATACTTCACATGTAATAGATCAAAATGCTTTGTAAGTTTTGTATCATGGGGTGGTCATTGTGGAATGAATCAAAGTAATTGACACTCACAAACTTTATTTGAATAATAGATAAGTGTCACAGTACAATGTCTTGTGGGACTAATACTCTAAGGATAGTACTACTTGGGAGAACTATCATGAGTTCTACATATTATTTCCACATTTGTTTTCTTGATATGATACTTGATACTATGTTTTTATTCTATTAAACTCTATTTTTAATTCAAAACTATTGTTTAAATAGGTGTCATCGGGACGATGACTAGTTCTAAGAGGAAGGATGTTATATCTTGATTTCACCCTAAGTATTATAACCTTTGAATCCATAGATTATTATGGTTATCATTTGATTATTATTATTTGTATTTAAGCTTTATGACATATGTTGGTTATGGGACAGTTATATGTTGATTATTTTACATGATGGACTAATTATGTGATAGTTTTACTTTATTATTCTATACATTATGGATGTATATTTGTTATTTATACATCATTAATTATATATATATATATATATATATATAATGACTTGAACTAACTACCTACTTATCATAAGTTAGATGTAGGATTGATTTTTCCCTCAGAGCATGATGGAGGGGAGCATCATCAGAGAGGACAATGTAGATGGGATGATTGGAGGATGATAGAAGAAATGATAGTAACCCAACACACACCATAGTAGAATAGTTTAACTAGTTATTATGTGTTTGAGTGTTTGTACATTTTTGCAGTGTTTATGGTTTCCTTATATGCTTATGGTTGATCTAATTAAGTGATTACATCATGATACAACCTACAATTATATTTATATAATGATTCCTCTATGATTTTTGTGTTGACTATGTTTAGATGATTTGATACTTAACCGATCAGTATTTATATTCTTTTAGCTATCTTTCCTTTGGCTATAAACTAATGGTAATGTCTTCAAAAACCTAGTACCTCTAGTTGGACTTAATAAAACATTGATAGGATATTGGAAGACAATAGATTAGTTTATATATGTTTATCAGATTGACAAACATTATGGTAACAACTTAATGTTATGAGATGAGGCCTAAACATTATTATTATGACAACAATGGATATGCTACACTTATAAAGATGAAACGGTTTGAGACATTCTTTTTATAATTATTAACATGTACTTTTTATTGTTTGGGTATTTAAAAAATACAAATATACACTATGGATTACCTTAATTAATTATGATTTTAGCCTAATCTAAAGAGGACTCAAGGTATTATTATCATGCCCCATTATTATGATTGAGTCATGATTATTAACCTTAAGTAAAAATATGTGCATGGTTATTTTGGATATGGAAATGATTATTGTATTTTAATTGGAAAATTTTAGGGTCTAGGATTTTCAAAACCCAAACTGAGCTAAGAGTTATTATTTAGTTACTTCAATCTATTTTGGGGTTTTTAGAGTAACTGCATATTGAAACTGGTTGTTTGGAAGATTTTGATTTCTTTGATCTCCTTTCATGGCTTGGTCTATTTGGAGTTTCATCATTGATAGTGTAAGGAATTTGCATGGAAATAATTGTGGCAGTTATAGAAGAGATTTTAAAAAGGAGTTAGGGTAGGGATGTTTTTGGATAGATGATGGTGAAAAGAAAGAAGGAGGAAAATATGCAAACTAGAGAATTGAGAATGAAAGGCTATGAAGAAGAAAGTTCTATTGCCAAGTCAGTGATATTTTAATATTCTTTCATGTTGTATCTTAATTAGAAATGATTTTATCTTCTTATATGTAATTGAATTCTCTTTATGAGGGTTGAATGGAGAGACCTATGGATGTCTCAGCTATCCATAGAATGCTCCAATCAACTTGAGGTAGGGTTCTATCATGAATGTATTATTTGACTGGTTAATGAGGGAAGAAGTTCTATGTTATGAAATACATACATACATACATATATGTATGTATGTATATATGTATATGTATATGTATGTATGTATGTATATCAATTAGTTTGGGTATGAGAATAATGGTGCAAATATTGTTATACTTGAGTCAGAATTTCATTATACACTATATATGCATTAGTTTTGAATGTAAGTCATAGAGGGAACGTTATCTATGTAAACTTATTATGGACTTTATTTTCAGACCTGTGCTTTCTCCAAAACTAAGTTATGAATAGCTATTGCCTATCAATTTTCTAAGGGTTTGAAACTTTACATAAAATACTATTATTGAATTCAAATTATATAAGATAGTAATTAGGAAACTTAAACTTTGTCTTCCAACTTATATTGGGTTTGGTTAGCTGTATAAATTGAGTGCGAGTTGAGCTCTAGATTTATTGATAATTGTAATGATTGTGCATAGACAAGGTCGATAAACTTGGACTAAGTATGTGAATTGTTCTTAGCTTCATAATTATGATACATATGAACTTAACTTGGATTTTTGGGGATTGATTCATACAAATTTGAGTTTTATTTACAAATGGTTGTCGATGGAGTTGTCCTTAAGTTCTAAAACAAATTGAAGGGTTGGTTAAGTAAAATACATATCTTAGCAAATCTAATTGTTTATTCTTACTAGACAAGAAAAGTAACAAAGTTATTTTCCTTATAAAAATAGTGATTATGGAAAGGGACTTAAATAAACCTCATAACCTCTGTGTTCGGTCATGTGTATTATTTTATTGGTATTTGTCATTTAGGTAGACTACATGTTAGTAACCAAAATGCAAGCTTAAAAACTAGAATAGGTTTGTTGTAGTACAGTTGTTTAGATGATTTGGATAGAAAAGTAAAAAGATCAATTCCTATTATTCACTGATAGCATTATGATAAACATACTAAAGTCTTAAATGTTGAATACTTGTATGATAGGGTGTAAAAAAAATTCTAAATTAAGTTCATATATATATATATATATATATATATATATATATATATAGACACAAGAGACGTATGTGAAAGTGAGTAAGCCATATGATCTTTATATTGTGGAAGATCAACTTAGTATTATAATGGATTATATATGATTATATGTTGTAAACTTTCCTTTACATTAGTAAAGAGTGACTAAAGTGTTTGTAAATAATTATTATTATTCTAGGCAGACTCTTGCTTGACTTACTTATAGTTCTTTGGGCTATGATGAGGGCCAAACATGTTGTGAAATGAACTTTATGATATAAAGATGTTAATTTTGTGATTCGCATTTGCTTAAGAAAATGGACCCCTTAAATGACTTGCATAATACTCATACAGTATATTAAATTGCTTATCATAGATATTGTTTATGAGATAAATAATATAAATAAAGTTCAATCATATATTTGACAGACTAAATGTATGCATAGTAATTATTTATGTAATTAACATGTAATTGTACTTTCTAGTATAATTAATTGCATGAACCTATTGGTTATATCTATATGTTAACCAAATTTAGCATTGATGATTATAACTAAGTAGTGAGATGGACTTCACTAGCTTAGTTAGTATCACCAATGCTAGATGAAGGTAATATGATCAAGTGATGTGTATGAAATTGATTGATCCTAGAGATCATATGTTATTCAAAAATTTTGAGAAAAGTAATGTTAGATATACATTTTCATTTCATATGTTTGATTTATGTGTTTGTATAATATTATGTTAGAGTGTATTTTATTTATGAAACACATCATGTAGTAGAAATCTTATAATACATAGGGTACTAGCATGTCTCTCTAGATTCTCACACCATCACTATCTACCCATCCATGAAGGGAGGGACATTCCCCAATGGGGGATTATGCATGGGATTGATGGTCCATGGTTGATGTGTAAAAATGTTTAGGTGATGCTCTCCCTCCCCACTACAGTGCTTACTTGGAGACTACATTTGAGATTATCATAGATACATGAGTTGATTAGACTTGAGCTCTAAGGAGCATAGTATCTATTTATTGTATAAATGCTAAATTTATAATGTAAATGTAATTATATTATTTGTAATAATGTAATAATAGTAGCTATTTAATTATATCAGTCATGGCTGAATTTTAATATGATTACTTTTATTCTAGTTATGTTATGTTGTATAAAATGATAGTGATTGGAAATTTTTTTGTTATAAGTTACATTACTCTAATATTATTTATTAGTATGTTAGAAATCACTAATTAGGTTCTCATGTGAACCTAATGAAATATTAAATATTGAGTAAAAAAAATACAATATTACTCTAGTAAACCCTTGAGGGGTTGTCACATGTGGTATTAGAGCCCAGGCTCTAACTCTAGGACTTAATGAGTCTAATAACATCTTCATATTCTGATGTTCAGAGAGAAAGAAGAATGGTACAAATAAGAGCATCAGGTGAGGGTCCTTCTAATGTCAATAACAATAATCTTCTAATTGATCCTAACTAATTTACCACTAAACAAGCACCAAAGTTGGATCATATTCTTGCAATCATTAATGATAACAAGGATCAGATCATAACCTTGGAATATAAATTTCATGGCCATGGAGAGGAATAACATTAGAAAGAACTTGATGAGCATCCCATTGAATAGGAAAAACTAGTAGGATACAAGTGCTCAGGTAGTTGTAGAGTCATCTAGGGACATGAAAAAGGTGAGTCCACCTAAGTTCAATGGCACTGTCCTCGGTGATGGAGCTAAAGTGTGGTTGATAGAGATGGAGAAGTATGCAAAGATTCAAAACTAATCTAAGGTCACCAAATAATTTTGGAGAGCATACTAGTTAGCTGGTGAGACAACTACATGGTGGGCCAACAAAAAGTTATAAATGAACCTTAATTTGACCACCACTACTTGGGAGTAGTTTGTGACATTGTTTAGGTCACAGAGTCTTACATAGATTTATTTTGATCATAAGCTCATAGATTTTTAGAATCCAAAGTAGGTAGATTTATTAGTAAAAGAGTACTGGGAGAATTTCACCAAAAATTTGAAGTATGTTTCTTAGTACCAAGCAAATGAGAGGTTCAGGATCATGAAGTTTATAATGGTATTAAAACCCTAGATCAGTGGAGAGGTAGATGTTCATGGACCTTCTACCATGGGCTAAGTTTTTAAGAAGGTAGTTAAGCAAGAGCAGAAGTTAAAGTCTCTTTCACAAGCCATGGATAAGTTCAAGAAAAAGTTTGGAATTTCTAAGCCAACTTTCAAGAAGAAGAACTGAAAACAGAGGAGTGGAGACTCTAAAGGTCAGTTCAAGAATCAGAATGCCAAATTCAACAATGGATTAATCAATAAGAAACTAGGCAATGGTTTCAAAGCTGGTTCAAATATAAATCCATAAAATGATAGAAAAGGACCACTTAGAGGCTATTTCATTTATGGAGGAGACCATTATGCTCATGAATGCACTTAGGACAAGTCAAAGAATAAAGGTTCTAATCCTCAATAAGGTAATTTTAAGTAGCGTATTCTTGAGGTAGTTGATAATCAACAATCCAAATTTTAAGCATCACCCATAGAGCTATCAAGCATGTTTTTTGAACATTTAGTTTCCATTTTGATAGATATAAGGGTTACTGAATGTCTTATAGCTCCTAGAATGCTTAGTAAGTTTCCTAGAAGAGCTAGAGTTATGGCAAATGCATGGTTAGTACAGTATGGGAATGACTCAAAAGTCATGGTTGACAAATGTTTAGTTGAAGTAGAGATAAGGTTTCCCAAATTCACAATAGTAGTGGATCTATTTGTAGCACCACTAGGGTCATATGATGTGATCCTAAGATTTAACTAGTTTTCAAAACACAAGGCCAATGTTCACTTCTAATTGAATAAGGTTGAGTGTCTGGATGATTTTGGAAATTAGATACAAGTTTAGGGTGAGAAAAGAGAGTTGAGGCTCAGGCAAGATTTTTGAAATGTAGCTCATGAGGGCCCAGAAAAAAGGGTGTCAAGTATTTATCATCAAGATAAATGAAATGGAGAAACCTAAGGAACCATATCTCAAATATTACCCATTTCTTATATATTTGCATGATGTGTTTCTATAATAACGACCAAGATTGCATCCTAAATGTGAGTTTGATTTCTCTATTAATATCATACCTAGATTAGAACCATATTTTAAGGCACCATATAGAATGACAACCATTGAGTTGGTTGAATTGAAAGCTCAACTCCATGAATTATTGTCAAATGGGTTGATCAGGCCTAGTGTGTCACATTGGGGTGCACTAATTATCTTTGTCAATATGAAAGATGGTACTCTTTAACTTTGAATTTATTATAAGATGTTGAACAAGGAAACTATCAAAAATAGGTATCCACTACCTCGTATAGATGATTTTTTTGATCAAATATAGGAAAAAATAATATTTTCTAAGATCAATCTTAGAATGACATACCATCAGTTGAGGATTCAGGATGAGGATATTCCAAAGATAAATTTAAAAACTCATTATGGGCATTATGAGTTCATAATGTTACCCTTTGTATTGACTAATGCACCAGTAACATTCATGAATCTCATGAACAGTGTGTTCAAGGATTATCTAGATCACTTTGTTTTAGTCATTACGGATGACATTATTATATATTCTAAGAATGAAGAGGAGCACCTTCAGCATCTAGAACTAGTTATACAATGATTACAGAAGCACAAGCTATTTGGAAAGTTATCTAAATGTTTATTTTTCCAAGAGATAGTGTAATATCTAGGACACATTATTTATGCAGATAGTATTTCTATAGATCTGGCTAAGGTAAGAGCCATTATGGAATGGTCGATGCCAAAGAATGTGCACGAGGTAAGAAGTTTCATGGGATTAGAAGGCTATTATAGGAAGTTAATTATGATTTTTTTCAAGATAGTTAATCCAATTACTTCCTTTCAATGGAAGAACCAAAGTTTTATCTAGTTAAAAAAGTGTGAAGTAGATTTTTAGGAATTGAAAATAATACTTATTTTAGCACCAGTATTAAGAGTTCCTCACCCCAATGGTAAATTTTTAGTAATCACATATGCATTAGGTGAGGTAATAGGAGGATTCCTTATACAAGATGGTGCAATGGTGGCTTATGAATCAAGGAATCCAAAACCTTATGAGTTAAACTATGACCCTCATGATCTTGAACTTGCAGCAATTGTTCATGCTATGTAAGTTTGGTGATATTAATTTTTGGGAAAACCATTTGAGTTCAAGACAAATAACTTCAGACTCAAGTATATTTTCACCCAACCAAATTTTAATGCTCATCAGAGGCACTGGTTAGAGTTTTTATCTAGCTATGACTATGATATAAATTATGTCAAAGGTAAAGAGAATAGAGTAGTTGATGCTTTGAGTTGTAGAAGGTACATAGTAGTTGTGACTATTATTAGGAGTAATTTTAGGGATCATATGATTGATTAATCATCAAGAGACACATTTTATGAGTAGGTCATAAAATCATTGTCTTAGAATGCTCAGAATCCTCGATATAAAGGATTTAGTTTTGAGAGTGATGGTCTTATGTATTACAATAGAATGATGTATATGTTAGATCAAGAGAATATATAGAACATAGTGCTAAAATAATCACACAATGCCTCATATTTAGGATGTCCAGGAGTAATCAAGCTCATAGAAAAACTTAGACATTTGTATTTCTAGAAGAGAATCAAGAAATATGTGGCAAACTATGTGTCACATTGTCTAGAATGTCAGCAAGTAAAAGTTGAGCATGTGCACCCAGATGAATTGTTATATCCACATGATATACTAGAGTGAAAGTGGAAAGTGATTGGTATGGACTTTGCCCAAGGTTTACCAATGTCACGTAGCATACATGATATGATCTTGGTAGTTGCTAAAAAACTAACCAAGGTGGCTCATTTTATACTAGATAATTTGATAGAAGATGTACCTACCCTTACGAAGAGGTTTATAAAGAAAGTGTATAGGTTGCATGGTTTTTTAGAGAAGATCATTTTGGATCATGATCCAAAGATGACTTCTAGGTTTTGGGTAACTTTAAATTTAGTCTTGGGTATGCAACTAAATTTTAGCACTACATATCACCTAGAGACAGATGGTTAGACTAAGTGAGTTAATTAGTGTTTAGAGGATATTTTTGTATGTATTACATGGATCAACAATATAAATGGAAAGATTATCTTCCATTGGTTGATTTTACATATAATAACTCATACCAATCAACTTTGAATATGGCACCATTTGAGGCACTATACAAAAGAAGGTGCAAGACATTAATCAGTTAAGATATTTTAGAGGACAGGGTAGTCTTTGGGCCTGAGATGCTTTCAAAAATAGAAGATCAAGTAAGATTAGTTAGGTAGATATTGGTCGAGGCCAATGATAGATAAAAGAGTTATGTTGATCTAAAGAGGATAGATAGGTGGTTTTTTTATAGGTGATAAAGTGTTCTAATGGGTTAAGCCATAGAAGAGCTCAATTAAATTTGGGAAGTCAGTGAAACTATCACCAAGATTTGTGTGAACTTTCAAGGTTTTAGAATTGGTAAATCCTATAGCATATAAGTTTGATTTGCCACCATCCCTAGCTCTATTACATAATGTTTTCCATGTATCTTATCTCAAAAAATATATAGTTGATACTTCAAATGTACTAGATTGGAATGCTTTGTATGTTTTGGATCTTGGAGTGGTCATGGTAGAACCAATCAAAGTAATTGATACTTGCAAATTTTATTTGTGTAATAGAGAAGTGTCATAGTGAAAGGTCTTGTGAGACCAATACTCTAAATATAGTGCTTCTTGGGAGGCCTATGATGAGTTCTACAGGCTATTTCCATATTTATTTATTTGATATTATACTTGATACTATGTTTTTATTCGATTAAATTTTATTTGTTATTCAAAACTATTATTTGAATAAGTGTCATCAGGATGATGACTAGTTTTAAGGGAAGGATGTTTCATCTCAATTTTTCCCTAAGTATTATAACCTTTGAATTCATGGATTATTATGGTTATTATTTGATATTTATTTCTTTGATTTGAGCTTTATGACATATGTTGGTTATGAGACAATTATATGTTGATTAGTTTATATGATGGATTAATTATGTGACAGTTGTACTTTTTTATTCTATATATTATGGATGTCTATTTAGTTGTTATGGTTCATTAGTTTTTTATATATATGATGACTCAAAATAACTACCTACTTGTAATGAGGTGGATGCATGATTGATTTTTTCCTTCAGAGAATGATGGAGGGAGAGCATCATTAGAGAGGATGATGTAGATTGGATGATTGAGGGATGACATAAGAAATGATAGTAACCTAACACACCATAGTAGAATAGTTTATCTAGTTCGTATGTGTTTGAGTGTTTATGTATTTCTAAATTATTTATGTTTTTTGTATATGCTTATAGTTGATCTAATTAAATGATTGCATTATAATAGAACCTATAGTTAGATTTGTATGATGATTTCTTTACGATTATTGTGTTGACTATGTTTGGATGAGTTGATGCTTAACCAATCAGTATTTGTATTATTTTAGTTATCTTTCATTTGCCTATAAACTAATGGTAATGTCTTTAAAAACCTAGTACCTTAAGTTAGACTTAATACAACATTGATATGATATTAGAAGACAATACGATTAGTTGATATATGTTTATTAGATTGACAAACATTATGGTAACAACTTAGTGTTATGGGATGTGGCCTAAACATTGTTATTATGACAACATTAGATATGCTTCACTTATAAAGATGAAATGGTTTGGGACATTCTCTTTATAATTATTAGCATGTACTTTTTATTGTTTGGGTATATTATAAATCCTAAGATACACTATGGATTACCTTAATTAATTAAGAGTTTAGCCTAATATAAAGAGGACTCAAGGTATTGCTATCATGGCCTATTATTATGATTGAGTCATGATTATTAACCTTAAGTCAAAATACGTGCATGGTTATTTTGAATATGGAAATGATTATTGTATTTTAATTTAAAAAATTGGGCTTTAGGATTTTCAAAACCCAAACTAAGCTAAGAGTTATTATTTAGTTACTTTGATCTATTTTGGGGTTTTTAGAGTAACTGCATATTAACACTAGTTGTTTGGAAGAGTTTGATTTCTTTGAGCTCCTTGCATGGCTTGATCTATTTGGATTTTCATCATTGATAGTGGAAGGGATTTGCATGGAAATAATTTCATTGGTTGTACAAGAGATTTTTAAAAGAATTCAAAGCAAATATGTTTTTGGATAGATGGTGCTAAAAAGAAAGGAGGAAAGGATGCAAACTGTAGAATTGAGGATAAAAGGCTGTGAAAAAAGTTTTAGTGCCAGATCGGTGATGTTTTAATATTCTTGTGTTGTGTTTTAATTGGAAATGATTTTATCTTCTTATATGTAAGTGCATTCTCTTTATTAGGTTTGAATGGCGAGTCATGTGGATGGCTTGGCCATACACAAAACACTCCAATCAACTTGGGTTTATTCCCTTAGCTAAGAAAATTAAACTGTGGGGTTTTGTTGTGATTGTATTATTTGACTAGGTAATGAGGGAAGACATTTTGAGTTAATATGTGTGTGTGTGTGTGTGTGTGTGTGTGTGTGTGTGTGTGTGTGTGTGTGTGTATGTATATGTGTGTGTGTATATATATATATATATACATACATACATATATATATATATATATATGCATATGCATATATACATATATATGTGTGTGTATATGCATATATATATGTATGTATATACATATATATATGTATATACATATATATATATATATACATATATATATATACACACACATATATGTGTGTGTGTGTTTGTGTGTGTATGTATATACATACATACATACATATATATGTGTGTGTGTGTGTGTGTGTGTGTGTGTATACATATATATATATATATATATATATATATATATATATGTATGTATGCATGTATGTATGTATCTATATATATATATATATATATATATATATGTATATAAATATATATGTATATATATACATATATATATGTATATATATACATATGTATATATACATATATATATATATACATATGTATATGTATATATACATATGTATATATATACATATATGTATATACATATATATACATACATACATATATATACACACACACACACACACACATGATTGTCTACTAGAAAGTGAGTAAGCCATATGATCTTTGTATTATGGAAGATAAACTTAGTATTATAATGGAATATATATGATTGTCTACTGGAAACTTCCCTTTAAATCAGTAAAGAGTGAACAAAGTGTTTTTAAATAATTATTATCATTTTGGGCAGGTTCTTGCTTGACTTACTTATAGTTCTTTGGGCTATGATGAGGGCCAAACGTGTTGTGAAATGAACTTTATGTAATAAATATGTTAATTTTGTGATTCACGTTTGCTTAAGATAATGGAATCCTTCAATGACTTGCATAATACCTATATGGTAGATTAACTGTCTTGTCATATATATTGTTTATAAGATAAATAATATAAATAAGGTTCAATCATATATTTGACAAACTAAATGTATGTATAGTAATTACTTTTGTACTTCACATGTAATTGTACTTGCTATTAGAATTAATTGCATGAACTTGGTTATATCTATATGTTAACCAAATCTAGTATTGATGATTCTAACTAAGCAGTGAGACAGACATCACTATCTTAGTTAGAAACACTAATACTAGATGAAGATAATATGATCAAGTGGTGTGTATGAAATTAACTAATCTTAGAGATCATATGTTATTCAAAAAATTTAGACAAAGTAATGTTAGATAGACATTGTCATTTCATATGTTTGATTTATGTGTTTATGTGATGTCATGTTAGAACATATTTTTTTTATGATAGACATCATGTATTAGAAATCTTACAACACACAAGGTACTAGCATGTCTCTCTGGATTCCCTCAGCATCACTATCTACCCATATGTGAAAGGAGGGCCATTCCTTGATGAGATATTGTGCAGGGGATTGATATTTTGTTATTGGTGTGGAAACGTGCTTGGATGATGCTCTCCCTCCCCTCTATATTACTTATTTGGAGACTACACTTGAGATTATCAAAGATACATGGGTTAGTTAGACTCAAGATCCGTGCAACATGGTATCTATTTATTATATAAAGGTTAAATGCCTAATGGAAATGTAATTTTATTATTTGTAATAATTCAACAGTAGTAGTTGTATAATTATACCAGCCATGACTAGATTTTAATATGATTAATTTCCTTATAGTTAGGTTATGTTGCATAAAATGATAGTGATTGAAACTGTTATTGTTATATGTTGCATCAGTATAATATGATTTATTAGTATGTTAGAAATCAATAATTAGATTCTCATGTGAACCTAATGAAAGAATAAATGTTGAGTAAAATAAATAAATAAAATGTTATTGCATTATTATAGTAAACCCTTTAGGGGTTGTCACAAACCTCAATTATTATGTTTACATATGCTTGAACCTAACTGATCAAAACTAATTTCACCTTGGATAATGATCTTAGTCTCCCTAGGGCTTGATTTTGGATTAGTAAATATGTATAATATATGATGGTCTTGTGTCATCCCAATAGAGGAATTATGTTGCAAGTTGAGTTGATATTTATTTATTAATAAAACTTGGCCACTGGGAGACATTGTCACATGTGCCAACATATATAGTATGTTTAGATCTCAACATAACATTCAAAATGCTCATATATTTTTGAAATCCAAAGGGGGGATAAAACATAGTAAGTCTTGAAATTTAACTTGACTTACATAAATTAATGCTTAAATTACCATGATGGCATTGGGTTTAGATGTTTATCATTTTTTTGAGGTACATGATGATTAGTTGACAACAAGAGAGCATACCCATATAAGTAACTCTCTATTTAAATAACCTCGACTGACCAGAACTATGTGCATCAAAGGATTTTAGGGATGCTTTTTAAAATCCATTAAGAGGTTAAACTATGCTTTGGACTAAGACTACTCTTCCATAAGATGCTTATTGATGAGACCATAATATATGTCTCATTTATGTCATAAATAATACCATTTTTTATTTTATAAATAATATTTTAAAGTGGACTTACATGTATTTTTAATAACTTATGCTTATTTAGAATGAAATATGAGATATATATCTAGTATATTCTATAAGAGTTATTGTAGTCTATATTTTTGTTATTTTATAACAAGTTCTTGGAGAATAGATGCTAACTATTGTTTGTGTAGGATGAAATGAGTCATCAATGTAGCTAGTAATGTTTGAAGTGATAAAATACCAAATTAGGTACAACCTTGAAGTAGCTTTAGAGATCATCAGTATCTCTAGAGTTCCAAATGAAGTTAGCTTCAAAGACTGTTAGTAGTGCCAGAGTCCCATTTAAATCATCTCCAGGCTTATTTATTAGCTCTAAAGACATATGGACCAATGATGTAAGATTATCCAAGGCATATACACAACCTTAAATAAACTAAAAATAATTTGTGTTTTTGTGTTGGTTTGTTTGTTATTTTGGAATGTGAAAATGTAAGGTTAAAATGGATAGGTTGTGGTAAAAATGAAAAGTGGTTATTAAGAACATATTTCATCCTAAATATAATTTAACCTTTGGATTCTTATCAAAAACTTATGTAAGTTCAAAAAATGAAACATCTTTATTTGAGTCCAAATGAAAAAAATTATGATCTTTTGAATCTGGGTCTGTAAGTCACCAGTCTAGCTCTGAAAGTCACCAGTCTGGTTCTAGAAGTCACCATTCTATCTCTAAAAATACATAGAAGTGGCTCTAGAGATTCCCAAAATTAATTTTGGGGTGTAGAATACCAAATAAAGAATGAAGGAAAGTTTTGAGAAAAGTGTTCTAGTCTTTCTATATATCAAATCTATAAATATAAATTTCCAAAAATAGACATCAACAGAAATTAGTTCAAAAAATTTGTAGGTTCAAAAACATGAAAACAAAGATCTTCAAAAATTATTACCATATATTTTTATAAAGTATTTATATGAAATCTATTTATAGTATTTCTAAAAAGAGTTATTTTTAAATAAGGCAAGATGTTTATATTATTTCAACTACTATGAATATCTCAACATCAAGTTGTTGGAGGAAAACTAAATTTGTCAAGATCGTGATTGATTCTCTCCAACAAGTTTGAAGATAGTGGATTTTTGAATCTATAATTTCCCACAATTTTCTCGTTGAATAATGAGGATTTATACTATTCTAAAAATAATTTATGAACCAAATTTGTTATATTGTTATCCCAAAATAAGAATGAATTACAAACTAATTTGTTAGGTTGTTAGTCTAGAATAAGAATAAGTTGTAAACTGATTTGTTTTGGTTGTTAAGATTAAGAAACCAGTTGTAAGACTAATTTATTAAGTTGGTATTATTAAACAATAAGATGTTTAAGAAGTTGTCTTATAAATAAAACCTTATCATTCATAGAATAAATAATAATAATTATAATAATTATAAAGTTAGAAGAAGACCAGATTGAATAAATCATTTGAACATTTCTAAAATCTCATGTTTTTAATCTTTTTTCTAAGGGAAGAGCAAAATCCCACTCAACCTAAGGAAAAAATGTTAGTTTGTATTTATGTTTTCTAAATTAGAATTATCTATGTTTTGTTTTAATTTCTAAATATTTGTTTTATGTTTGGAGTATCATACAAAATGAAAACTAATTGGATACATATACCAACAACTATTTAGTTTCCTTTCATGTAATATGTGTTTCAATTTATTATAATTTTAATTATGTAAGTGTGTTTTCCATTCTATAAAGTGTGTTTGATTTATTCAATTTAAATTACTAAAAGTGTGTTTTAATTATGCAATTTCAATTCATACAAGTGTGTTATTAAGAAAGTAAATATTTTATGAATATATTTTGTGCCCTTGTGCATATAGGCCTTAGAAACCACCCTTGGATTGACATTATTAAATAAAGAGGATTGATGACACTCATAACTTGTCAAAAAATTTAAACATATAGAAGCCTTGTAAGGTAAAGTAAACCTTGAAAATAGTCTTGTAGGCCAACAAGTAGCATGGTGCTCTTATCTCTATTTGATACACTATTTATTGATAAGAATTGCATAGCACCTCAAACCATTGAATATTATTTTCATAAATAAATAAGAATGCCCATGAGTTAGGACTAACAACTATTACTCGGCATTGTATATAGTTATTAATGTAAGATAGTTGTAAGCTTATATGAACAATTTTTTCCAAATTTATAAGCTAAGTTATGAGCATGGGGGACTTAACAAGTGAAATTTACCACATCGTCTATAGGAATAGTCATGAAAATGTAAGGATTGGAAATGAAAGTATGCTAACCTAGATAAGTACTTGAAATTATGTTATGTAATAAATGATTTACCATATGACTTAGCTTGTATATTGATGCTAGATAATTGATATTTCTTCACCAAGAAAAATACTCCAAATACTATTTGAGAACATACCATGATTTGTATTAAACATGTCTTAGGGTTTAGGTGGTATTGAATGTCTTATTGACATGTTATGAGATCAATGTTTGTTATAAATTCGTTATTATACATGGATTAAGAAGTACAAATTTGATCTACCTCTAAAACTTAAATAGATGGATGTCATAGGAATCATGTCATTTAAATCAACTAAGGATGATATTTTAGACACTACAATTTCATATGTTATATATGATTTATTCAATGTTGTAGGGCCCTTATTATTATTTTATTATCCTAAATATCCATATCCTAAAATCTAACTTACTTACCATTATATACTTGGTAATGTATTTTAAAAATTATCATTTTACCTCCCTAACCACCTAAATCTAATTACAACCCATGAAATCCTAACCCTTTAACCAACCTACTCATATATAAATCAGTTCCTAACAATCCTACACATATAATCCTAAAATTGCCAATAGTTAGAATATAATCAATATGGATGAAATATATCCCCTACTAAATAGGGTGAGTTTTTATTGATTCTCCTGCAATCGACACCGATTCTCTCGATCAAAGATGATCTATTTATACATAGCTAGCCCTTTAGTTCAGGAACCATGAATTTTGAATCTTGAAACGTTGCTTGGATTTTCTTAGGATAATTAAGAAGAACCTTAACACCACTTTGTCAAAAAAATTCTACACCTAATCCATATACATCATCAGAAAATACATCTATTGGAAGAATACATTCTACCAACAATTTGGTTCAAGGTAAGTATTATTTTAGTTATTTCATTTATTATTTATATTATTATTTCTTCTTGTTTATCCTGCTCTTAAAACACAATAGATCTCTTTATTTTATTTTTTTCATTATCCTATATCACACTATAGCTTCCTATTTTTAATTAGGTGCAATCTGAATAGAATCGATGGTGATTCATCTGAATTGATATCAATTCTACAGGATTGGCATCGATCTATTGCACTCTAGTTTTAAACCCACGCCTTTTAATCCTAAAAATTTGTCTTCAATCCTTTCTAATTATATCTTCTATGTTTTTAAACATGGAATTAATGTGTAGATGAATCTTCTTAGAATTGTGCATGATGTCATTAATATTATTTATCTACCCATTGTATCTCAATCCTTTTTTGTCAAACATAGTGATATAGCCTTCGAGTTAGCACTTTGTGCCATTATTTACTCTCTTAGTTGAAGTCACTTCTAACCAGCTAGATGTTATACAAGAGGATGTGAATTATGATACAACTTATTTATATGAATACTTTGCTTACATTTATAGTTTAAATAAAGATTAATTCATAATCATTTTGTTATCGCATCTATATTGCATCTTTATCTTTTGTAATTTTAGTATTTATTTATCCACTTAATTGTAAAAATGGCGAGATGACATCCAATTGAGGAAGTTCATAACTTCTTAGGATTGGTTCCTAACTAGGTATCTCACCTATTTATCTATTAATCCATTTTGTCTAAGTTGTCTTCTTGTGTACAAGTTATTCTTCCAAGCCAAAAAGAATTTCCCTCATTTGCTGGATTCAAGTGGTGCAAAACCATATTTGTATCTTTAGGTATTATTCATAAACCCTGAATTTATTTAATTTTTTATTAAAAAATTAAAAGTAAAATTAAAAACAAAAAAACTACTATAACAAATATCATATAAAGGTGAAAATGCACCTTATCACTACTTATCAGCATGGCCTAAATACAAGTAACTATAAAATTAGATAAAGACTAGAAAGTTCACCCCTTGAATATATATTATTTTCACTTGAATTTTCACTCTTTGAAGATATGTCTAATCTCTCCTCAATCAAGTGGCACAATGGAAACACCTCTAGACTTGTGGGTAGCTTAATGATGAGGTGAATCTCTAAGTAGGGATAGCTCCCTTGATGTACCACTTTGAATTACAACTACACCTAAACTTTGGGGTGGAAAAGGGAGAGAGAGATAACTGAAAGCAAAATATTCTAGGGGAGGTGATACATGAAATAATATGATGACTTCCAACTAGAAGTATGTTACACATGAGAACAAAGGACTAACCAAACATACACTCCTTCAATTTGCATCTTCTCACATTAATGTTACATTATGAGGTTATGTATGAAAGTGAAAATATAAAAAGAATATAAAAAAGGCCTTTAATGTCACTAATGAATAGACTAACTCACTCAATCCTTGACATTTCATAGAACACTTCACATGCCATGCAAGAAGAAGCTTTCCAACTGCAAACGATGAAAGGATGAGATAACATGCTAAGGAATCCATAGTCTTCACTAAGCAAGATCCAACATTCAAGTAAAAAAAATTAATAAAAATCATGAAGAGGTAAAAATTAGTAGTCTTATTGATCAAATGGTATGTAAATGAGTAGGTCTTTTCCATACTCAAGTGGAGCATAAGTTACAATGGCCAAAATGGCTAGTTCTTATATAAATTGAGAGAGAGAGGAGAAGAGAGAAGTCCAAGGGTCACAAGAACACTTGTAAATCTAAGAGAATAAGTTAATTATGCATGATAATAGGATATGTAATGAACCATGAAAGGACAAGAAGCACAAGTGTCCATCCAAGTCATTAAACTCATGAAAAGTGGTATGAAACTCCTCATTCTAGCTATAAAAAATTGCCTTCATGATTTGGGCCTATTTGAATATCCCAAAATTTATTAGGGATAGGTATAATGATTTAAATTAATGGTAAGGATTTCATACATGCCTCCCCATTAATTTTTTTAAGGCTTGGTCCTCTAAAATCATCTAAGAATGAGCCATCATCATCTACATCCAAAAACTCCTCCTTCATGCACCCTGCACACTTGTCCTTAAATTTGGATTCAATTTTCCATGAAAATACATGGGATGGAGTGTATGAAAAGTGTAAATACCCTTCATGGACTTAGAGGCATCATAAACACCTTAAAATTAGTCTACTTAAAGTTTTCCACCCTTCTCACCATCATGTCCACTATGCCAAGTTTGACTGGCTAAGAAGAAGCTATTTATTTTCATACTTAGGAGTATGTTCAAAGCATGAAATTTACATCAGGAGTTATTAAAAGTCTATATATTTATCCCAAACCTGATTTCATCTCTTGAAACTTTTTATAGCCTATAAAACACACAAAATAGTCAAAAGTACTCTATTTTGTACCCTATCTATACAAGTCCATATAGCTCAAAAGGGTGGGGAGGATCCTAAGAGAGTCCTCTCCAAGTTTTGATAAATTTCATGATCAAAATATTCCATTATATCAGATTTTGATCTCTATTTCTCCAAACTAGTCTTGATTGAGGGTTTGTAAGGGTTTTAGGTCTATTTTCACTCTTAAGCATTGTTCATAAAACCTGACATTGGAAATTCAAAATAATTATAAAAAATAAAATTTTAATACCTTTAGTGATTCCTATAAACTCCTTTGGCATCCATGCATAGTATCATAAAAGATGTGAACAATCTTTGATCAAGCTCTTCTTTCCATTTCCTGTATGTCTAGTGTTGTTTTTGAGCCAAAAATGGCTTCCTCAGGGGTTTTTTTGCCTTCTAAAAGATTTAAAACATATAAAATACCCCCATATGCATTCTCTAATAGGTTATAGTGATAATATAAATCCAAATATGAAGTTGACCCCCTTTTTAAATGCTAGGTTTAGTCATGCTTAATAGGCCTATCTACACCTTAAATCCCAACATGAATTTTTTGATGGTTCATCTACTTACCAATAGTTGAAACACACCTATATTGAAATAAAAAACATGTTCCAATAGGTTATGATGCTCACATAAGATTGTATGTGGAAGTGTCTTATCATTTGGACCTCTAGACCTAGCCATGCATGTATGGATGTCTGTAAATTTGAGAATTTAGAATATCCTAATTGGTTTCTACAACTTGTGACATGTTTCTATTCTTTTACTATGTTTCCCTCATCTTATTAATCCTTCTTGTAACATCCTACCAATATCCAATTCACCTGATCATTCCCCTTTTCATAATAGGTAGTTTGCATTTAAAGGGAAGTGCCCTTTATATGAGAACAAATATAAGGTACTTCCCCTATTTTTATAGATAAATTGGATATTAGAGCAGCCTCTATAATTTTTAGGGATGTACTACACAAAATATCAGCCCTATACTAGGTCATTTGACCCTCCAACCCTTATAAAACCCAAAATAGGTTGTTCTAAAAGTATTGTGTGTATGACAGTCAAAAAATGACTGTGTATTACCCTTTGAAAAGGTTTTCTTGATTTGATCTTGATTTAATGGCCTTGAGATGTCAAATACACCCTGATGAGATATTTCATTATGTTCACCAACTCTCATTACCCATGCTTTCACTTTGAAAGTACTATCACTCAGTTAGACCATGACTGGTAAGCCAACCCTGTTTGCTATGTTCCCCCTGTTTGTAGGTGTAAGCAACACTTTTTGAGCTATTTTCATTTATATAAGGCATTAATTAAATCCTTTATATATCCCAACCTTAGATTCACTTATACCATGAATTTCTAACTTTAAAAGTACTAGCTTTTACTCAATCTTACTACCCTTATAGCTAACTATGTTTCTATTTGGAAATACCCCTATAGGTGCACTTTTGTATGAATTAGGCCTTCAATGTAGTTCTCAAGAACCTCCTTGAAGGGTTTAAGGTCATAAATCAATTATTTGGACCTATTTTTTACTTGTTTGACATATGAAAACCTAAAGAAGCCTAATTTACTTGCTCTCTACCACTCACAATCATCTACAGTTGACTGTGAGGGGACTTGTAGGTGAGGGTGATTTGTTTAGGCTTGTAAATAGTGCATAAGATATCTTTAGATCCTCCAATATTATCAATCAATGTTTTAGACCCATTTTTTCACCTTGGGTAACCTTATATCATCACTTACACACCCTATCTTGATGGAAGTAGCTATTGAGAGGGGGTGAATTAGTTACTCAATATTTCATAATCAATTCCATTTTACTCCAATGAAACAAACACTTGAGCATAACATAAAAAAATCAACACATAATCAAGATCAAGAACAATCAACACAAGTACACCTCATCTATGTGGGAAACCCTCATGGGTAATTAAATCCACTCTCAAAATTGCAAACCAATGGACCACATTCCTATATGATAGATAAAACAAGAGAATTTATACCAACACTAACTGATCAATGAGCATCCACCCCTCAATTTAGTCCAACACCTACTAGACCTTTAGCTATCTCCAACTATAAAGGAGGATACAGTCCCCTAGGTGATTGATAACCCAATCAACTAACTCAGCTATGATGTCCACCACTATTCTAATGTCTTTTACACCTAATGATGACCTTCTCTTTCTCTAACCCCTAAAATCTACTTTTCTTCTCCAGGTAGGCACTCTTAGCTCATTCACTCAACCAAGTCACCCTATAGACTATTAGGTCTAATGACTTGTTAGCTCATGAACATGATCAAACAAACATGACTAATCCTCTTCACCCTCTGATGGTGCTCAATTACCTATCTCTTCTCTTTGATTGAGCTCTTTCCTTTTCTTTTGTCTATACACCCTATCACATCACAAATAGGCCAATTTAGCCTAGTATATATACCATACTCTCACCTAACCCATCTTGGTCAGCCAAAATGCTTTCCATGATTGATCTATATATGAAATATATCTTCATACACATTACATGAATGTGATAATCTCTCCATAGTTTGGTTATAACCCAAAACAAGCTCAATCCTCTTTTAGATCTCAATTAGGCCTAATGCATTAGCCCTTCATTAGTACACATTACACCTTGAACATCTTGAACCATCGTTAGCCTCTATAAATGAATGAAAAATATCTAACCTGCCTCTAATATATTCATTCTCACTCCTACATGGGTCCACAACACTTGGAACTCCAACTCACACCTTAATCCAAGATTTTTAGACTACTCGCTAATTAGGTCTTCACACATTGAAAACACCATCTCACACATCTGAAGTGTAATCTCAATTATTACATAAAACCTTGTAAATAAAATCACATTAATGGGTCATACATTACCTAAACAACATCATCAAAACAATTTGGCTTCATTAAATAGGCTCTAAGCATCCAAAAACACCACTGTCACAGGCTCACTCAATTATGGTAAAACACAGTCAAATTATAGTCAAGTATATTTGAATCTATAAACTTTATTAGAAACAAATCATGACTTATAATACCTTCTTATCAATATTTTATACTTTTATAACATCTTCATACTTATTTTTTTCTTCAAATCTGCTCAAACAACTTCCAACTTACTCCTTCAAACTAACCATTCAGATTGCCTATAGCTTCCAATAGTATAGTCATGTAGATGTTCTTATTTATCACATGAAATAACACTTTAATAACATATAATCAAAATTAATATCTTTTATGTGATCTCTAAATCACTCTCATGTAGAATTTTTTCTTATTCTAGTAGCATCCATTGGTCTAACAGACCAATTCCTCATATCACTATATCATAGTCTTCACTACTCAGATAAGCTACTTTTAAAGCACTCATCACCTATGTTTGAGAAAAATCACCACTTTCCAACCAATTAAACATATATAATATGTATTAAACAAATACCCCAAGTCATTTGAGTCATCTCTACTTACTTGGAACACTTCCCTAAACACATATTCACTTTACCTAGATATTTGTTCACTGTTTTCACCATTTGTCTTTTAGCAACTAGTCAACTTGATTGACAAAAATAATTGACAGAATGAATACTTATTTCCAAAAAAACTCTATGGAATTCAAGAAAAATTCTTGGCCTTCAAGCTTCAACAACTTGCAATGAGTTGACCTAGTCAACTCTACTTGTAGTACCAAAAACTTTAGAAATAAGCATATTTTTGTACCTTATGCTCACTACCTTGACACACCACTACCACATGGATATGAATAAATGAGTCCTCTATACCTTCCAATAGTCAAAATTTGTCAACCAATCCATTCTTGGCTATATCCAACAAGATTTCTCCAATCAAGTCTAAGACTAGGGTTTTAGACCATAAAAACCTACTTAACTTCTTAACAATAATTCATAAGGATAAGACCTTAATCCATGAACTAATTCTTGTAAATAATTCTTAGGAACCTTCCTAAACTACTCCAAAGTGCTTAGATTCCCATGCAAACCTTGCACATGCCAACAAGATTGATAAACTTCCTCTTGGGCTTCTTGCACTCATTTCTAGCACCCTTTGAAGCTTCTAAACCAACTTTCTAACTTTGTAGCTCAATATTTGACCTATAACATGGTCAAAATATTTTAAAAAAAAATTATAATCAAACTTTATGCTTACATCATCTCATTCATCTTGAAAACTCTCTTTGACCCCCTTGACAGGTCTCACTAGGCACCTAGAACAACTAGGCCAAGAGCCAAACTAACCTATAACCTTCTTGATATCACTTGGAACTAGGTTTTTTAATCTCTTGGCATCATATACTTGCTTAATAAACATATTTCAAGGACACCAAGCACTGTCAAGCTGGATCTTCTTCATGATTTCTCATACTAGCTTACCAAGCCTATAAGATCATTGAAGACTGGACCAAGAGCATTCTCTCTCACCACTTTGTCATCATTAATGCCTATTAACATAAATGAAAACACATTTCTAATAATTTCCCAATGATCTTCCCCTTTTTCATTGATGGCAACACTCCTTTTCTCTCTCCCCCTTTGCCAAAATGACAAAGTGGACTCATCTATCAACAACAAGTTCTTCTCCTCTTCAATCAAGAAATATTCAAGAACTTAACCAAGATCACATACCTTCATCTCTCTCACTCTTTTAAAATTAGAGAAAACCACTTGAAGAGAACAACAACAAGCCTTGGAACGACACAAGACTCCCCCTCAGATCAAGCTCCTTTCTCAAACCACTTCGAGTCACTCATCTAATAGGCCTTCAAGATCCTTGGACATGTCATCCATTACATGGTAACATAGCTCCCCTGAATACCTTGATCCAATTTCAAGGATCCCTCTCAGTATATACAACCTATGCATACATATAGGAACTCTAAGAATAGCTACCATCACTTCAAATAGTAACAAGAGCACCGAAGCTCCATATAAGCTCACTTATCATCACTTTCAAGGCACCACAAATAACACCAAGGGAAATTCAAGCATATCACCATACCTGAATAATGCTTAGAAAATTTCTTCAACAATCTCCATTTTCTTCACTAGGCCTATTTAGACCCCTTGTAACCCTATCTAGCCACTATAGACCTCATAATTCTCTATCCTTATCACTTTAAGACATGAAAATCCATATCTAAATTCCACTACCATGCCCCCTTAGACATGCCAATAATGAGCCTCTAACTCATCCTCCTTAGCATACTTCCTTCTTTAGCCTTTTAGCCAATTAGGTCTCCTAAAAGACAAAAAATTGAATAACCTAAAATATGCTCACCTTTAGACCACTATAAGACTTGTTCCAGAAACCCATTTATCCCATTCAACTGATTTGAATATTTTAGAACTCAAATCCAAAGAATGACCACTTTTTCAATCATGCCTAAATGACTAGGCCTTTAAAGTAAACATTGGTCAAAAGTCAACTTGTGGTCAACACTGACCCTAAGCTAGATACCACACCTAGAGACCACAAAAAATCACTTCCATTCAAATTTTTAATCCTCCACACCTTTGGGGACATTGACTTCCTCTAAGCCTCCAAACACATGCTCTTGAAAAAGAAGAGCCAAAGACCACTCAAAACGCTCTACCTGGCACAAAATCATTCATCAACCTATGAAACGACCTACAACATGTGTCAATCATATGTATAGACATTTTTTATCATAAAAAACTTCATGACACATCTCCAATCTTCAAATGACCTTTGAAACCAATCATTTTGTACATATAGACCAAAATCTATAGTAGGCACCTTGACCAAATGGTCAAACACATACCTGAGCACCTCTTAGCCATCACAAAGCCTTATTTACTACTTAGGCATATCAAAACCAAATTGAATCAACTTTTTCCAACATTTTATCCCTAAGGGAACACCAAAAGAGCATATTAGGCACACTCTAGGCAGTGAACACTACCAAGAATGGTCAAAGTGCACTTTTGACCACAAAATACACATCTAAGCACCATAGAAGCTCAAACCACCTGGAAATGATACATGCCAACATTATTCATGCTCCCATACAATCCATTACATCATCCTTATTCAAATCAACACCCATACCAAGCATCCAAAAATGATCAAATTGACACTTTAGGACCTAAAGACCTGAACATATCTTCTAAAACCATTTTTGCTTCCAACTATCTTCTTGGTTTAACTTGAACATCTGAGACAATCAATAATAGCTCCCATATGATCCTTAATTCATCAACCATCTATAATTAAAACACCACAAGCCATTATGGCTAATAATTCTTCAAATTACTCCATGAAAACACACAGTCGTATAATTCTGTGTATACACCTACTTCCTATTAGTCATCAGATAAGCAATATTTCCTTCAAACATAATCACCTTCCATGAAGATTTTATTTCTCAAATGAACATATTTAGGTCTCTTTCCAAGAATGGATCAGTACTATGATGAGATACAAGCATCATTTAATTATTAGAACATCAAAACTAGATCATTAGATGAGTTCTAATCCTCTTTTGCTCAAACTATGTTCACCATTTCAAACATAGACTATAACAGTCAACTTTGATCCACATTTATTACACCTATATAGACACCTAAAACAAACCACCACTTGGAGAATCTTTTACATAGAGTCCTCTTCAACTTTACTTCATACCTTATCTTGATTTGACTTCATCCATGGCATTTATAATCTAATTTTTACAAACTAGTCTCCTTTGTTAAACTTGAATTTTCAAATTCAATGGTCATATTTTTCATAAAAAACTTATCTAATGAAATCCTTTGACTTAAAAAAGTTCCCTAAGCACTCTTGACACCTCATATGACCTCTCATATCATCCTCCATACCCTTAAATATTTTTATAGTTGTCATACACTCACAAAACATCCTATTGAATTCTTTGTCAATGCAAACAGGTCATGACCTCAAGTGATATTTAGATCTCCTTCATTAGATCTTGTCAACTTAAAACAACTACCAACATAACAACATGCTCATACCTTCATACATCAAGAATATTTAGATTGACCTCAATTAGGTCTCATCAACATGCTCAAGCTTCTTTAGCTTAATGATTAACTCATCCTTCACTTGCAGACCTCTACCCACTTGCTTCACCAAGATTCCTTCACATACCTTTCTTCTACCATGTTAGCTAACTGAGTAGACCACCTTCAATAATCTCTATCATTGAATTTAGGCTTGACCTTGGATTTGACTTCAATATAGTCTTTCTTCTTTAAACTTGCTAGTGCCAACATGTATACCTCTATGCAGACTTCAATTTTGATCTTCACAAACTTATCCATCACTGAAAATAAGATGAACCTTGTCTTCATCATACCTTAAGCTACTTAGGATCACCTGTAGGTTGTCAAGCCTCAATCAAAGTTACTACTTTGATACCAATTATTGAAAGTAGCTACTAAGAGTGGGGGTGAATCAATTGGTCAACATTTCATAATCAATTCCATTTTACTCCAATGAAACAAACACTTAAGCATAACATAAACAAATCAACACATAAGCAAGATCAAGAGAAATTAACACAAGTACACCTCATCTATGTGGGAAAACCTCATGGGGAATAAAACAAACTCTCAAGCCTATAAACCAATGGACTAAAGTCCTATATGATAAATCAAACAAGGGACTTTAGACCAGCACTAACTGATCAAGGAACATCCACCCCTCAATTTAATCTAGCACCTACTAGATCTTTAGCTAGCTACAACTAGCAAGGAGGCTACAACCCCCTATGTGATTAATCACCCAATCAACCACATCATCTCTAATTTACACCACTATTCTAATGTCTTCTACACCTGATGATGACCTTCTCTTACTCTAACACCTACAATCTACTTCTCTTTTCTAGGCAAGCACTCCTAGCTCATTCCCTCAACCAAGTCACCCTTTATACTGTTAGGTCTAATGACCTATTATCTCATGAACCTAATCATACAAACATGACTGATCCTCTTCACCTTCTTATGGTCCTCAATTACCTATCTCTACTCCTTGATTGAGCTCTTTCCTTCACTTTTGTCCATACACCCTCTCACATCACAAATAGGTAAATTTGGCCTAGTATATATACCATACTCTCATATAACCCATCTTGGTTGGCCAAGATGCTTTCCATGCTTAATATATATTTTAAATAGATAATAATACATGATACATGAATGTGACAATCTCTCCATAGGTTGGTCATAACCCAAAATAAGCTCAATCCTCCTTTACATCTCAATTACGCCTAATGCAGTAGCCCTTCATTAGTACACATTACACCTTGAACCTATTGAACCATATTTATCATCTATAAATGAATGTAAAATATCAAAATTACCTCCAATATATTATTTCTCACTCCTACATGGGTCCATAAAACTTGGAACTCAAATTCACACCTTAAACCAAGATTTTTAGATTACTCACTAATTAGGTCTTCACACACTGTCTCACACATTTGAAGTGTACGCTCAATTATTACACAAAAAAATATGAATAAATCACATTAATTTTTCATCCATGACCTAAAAAACCTCATAAAAACCATTTGGCTTCACTAAATGGGCTCTAAGCATTTAAAAACACCATTGTCACATGCTCACTCAATTTTGGTAAAACATAGTCAAATTATAGTCAAGCATATTTGATTCTCCAAACTTGATTAGAAACAAAAAACTACTTATAATACCTTAAAATAAATATTTTATACTTTTATAACATCTTCATACTTATTTATTTCTTCAACTTTTCTCAAACAACTTCCAACTTACTCCTTCAAACTGACCACTCAAACTACCTATAGCTTCCAATAGTACAGTCATGTAGATGTTCTTATTTAGTACATGAAAAAACACTTTCATAAAATCTAATACACATTAATATATTATATTTTATCTCTACATCAATATCAAGTAGATATTTCTCTTTTTCTAGTAGCATCCATTGGTCTAAAAGACCAATTGCTCATATCACTATATCACAGTCTTCACTACTCAGATAAGCTGCGTTTAAAGCACTACTTCACCTATGTTTGAGCAACATCACAAATTCAAAATAAATGGAAAATATATAATAGGTATTAAAAAAATACCCCGAGTCATTTGATTCATCCCTACTTACCTGGAACATTTCCATAAACACATACTCACTATGCCTGGATATTTGTTCACTATTTTCACCATTTGTCTTTTAGAGACTAGTCAACTTGATTGACCAAAATAATTGACACAATGAATATTTATTTCCAAAACAACTCTATGTAATTTAATAAAAATTCTTGGCCTTCAAGCTTCAACAACTTGCGTGTGGTGACTTGGTCAACTCTACCTATGTATTAAAAACTTGAGAAATAAGCATATTTTTGTACCTTTTACTCACTACCTTGACACAAAACTACCACATAGATATTCCTAGAGAGTCCTCTATACCTTTCAATAGTCAAAATTGGTCAACCAATCCATTCTGGGCTATATCCAACAAGCTTTCTTCAATCAAGTCTAAGACTAGGGTTTTAGACCATAAAAACCTACTTAACTTCTTAAAAATCATTCATAAAGGATAATACCTTAATCCATGAAATAATGATTTTAAATCCTTCTTAGGAACCTTCCTCAACTACTCCAAAGTGCTCAGCTTCCCATGCAAACCCTGCACATGCCAACAAGATTCATAAACTTCCTCTCAGGCTTCTCGCACTCATTTCTAGCACCCTTTGAAGCTTCTAAACCAACTTTGTAACTTTGTAGCTTAATATTTAACCTCTAACATGGTCAACACCTTTGACCACACTTTTATAATCAACTTTCATGCTTATATCATATCATTCATCTTGAAAACTCTCTTTGAGCCCCTTAATAGGTCTCACTAGGCACCTAGACCAACTAGGCCAAGAGCCAAACTGACTTGTAACCTTCTTGATATCACTTGGAACTAACTTTTTTGACCTATTGGCATCATATACTTACTCAACACACATATGCAAAGGAAACCAAGAACTACCAAGTTGGATCTTCTTCATGACTGATCATACTAGCTTACCAAGCCTACAAGATCATTGAAGATAGGACCAAGAGAATTCCTCTCGCCACTTTGTCATCAATCATGCCTATTGACATCAATGACAACACACTACCAACAATGTCATAACACACTATTTGTCATAGATAGACACAATCAATTATAGGTCAAATAGGATCATGTAGGTGAGTATAGAGCCTAAAACATGTCATACCTTCCCATATTATTCACCTATATACTTGTTGATATGACTTTTACTCTAAGGTTCAAAAATGTCTTAAAATCTTCCACTTCTCTTTTTGGCACCTATAACTGAGTGTAACTTTTTGGGACTAGTTGTAAGAGCTTTTCCCAGGATGTGTACATATTGTCTCCTTCTTAGTGCAAGTAAAAACTCTTCAATTACCTCCTTGATGATTTTCCATGGTGAGTGTATGTTACTTAGTAAAACAGGGTATCTAACCTAGTCCTAAGCATCAATTCTAGTCATTAGGCCAAAAAACTCTCCTATATAAGCCTTGTTGTAGATAACACTATGTAAATTCAGTATTCAAAGAGCAACTTTGAAGAGCTAAACCACTGTCTTCCCTTAATTTTAAGAGGGTTCATTTTCCTTCCAAAACCTTTGACATATATGATGTACCCCCATATGCATACTCCAATAGTTTTGAGTGATCATCTAAATCCAAATATGAAGTTGACCCCCTTTTTGAATGCTAGGCCTAGTCATTCTTAGTATCCCTGTCTACACCTTAAAGCCCAACATGAGTTTTTTGATGGTGCCTCTACTTAAAAATAGATTAAAAACACCTATAGTTACCTCAAAACATGTTCCAATAGGTTAGGATGATAACATAATATTTTAAGTGGAAGTGCCTTATCAATTGGACCTTTAGGCCTAACCATCACTGTATGCCTGTCTATAAATTTGAGAATTTAGAGTATCTTTCTTGGTTTATCCAACCTATGACATGTTTCTAAAATTTTAATTAGTGTCCCTCAGCTTATCAATCCTTCTTGGAAGGTCCTAACAGTCTCCAATTCATTTGATCAATCCCCTTTTTTAAAACAGGTAGTTTGCATTCAAGGGGAAGAGCCCTTTGTCTGAGACAATATAGAGGGAAATTCCCATATTTATATAGAAAAATTAGAAATTTTATTGGCCTCTATAATTTTTATGTATGTCTTACACTAAAAATCATCCCTCTACTAGGTTATTTGACCCTCCAACCCTCCTAAAACCCAAAGCAAGTTGTTCTAAAAGTATTGTGTATGACAATAAAAAAATTGATTGTGTATTACCCTTTGGAGAGGGCTTCTTGATTTGATCTTGATCTAAAGGACTTGAGATTTCAAATACAACCTTATGAGATATTTCACAATGTTCACCATCTCTCATTACCCATGCTTGAACTTTGAAATTACTCTCACTCAATTAGACCATGACTGGTAAGCCAACCCTGTTTGTTATGTTCCCCCTACTTATTGGTGTAAGTAACACTTTTGGAGATAATTGTATTGATATAATGCCTTAATTAAATAATTTATCTATTAAAATCCTTATATTCACCTATACCATGCATTTTCAACATCAAAAGTACCAATCTTTACTCAGTCTTACTACCCTTACAGCGAATTGTGTTTCTATTTGGAAATACCACTATAGGTGCAGTTTTATATATGTAGTGATATATAACCTCCTTTAAGGTTTTAAGGTCATAAATAAAATTTTTTGACATATTTTTTACTTTATTGATCTATAAAAACCTCAAGAATCTCAATTTACTTGTTCTTTGCCCCTCACAATCAACTCCAGTTGACTGTGAGGGGTCCTGTAGGTGAGGGTACTAGTTTAGGCTTGGAAATAATGAATAAGATCTATTTATATCATAAAATATTATTAATACATGTTTTTTACCCATTTTTTCACCTTGGGTAACCTTATATCATCACTTAGACACCCTATCCTACTCACTATTTGTCAGAGATAGACACAGTCAATTATAGATCAAATAGGATCCTGTAGCTGTGTACAAAGTGTAAAACATAGTATATATTTCCATATTGATGACCTCTATACTTTTTTATAGTAATTTTACTCAAATAAGGTTCAAACATGTCTTAAAATATTCCACTTCTCTTTTTGGCACCTAAAATTGAGTGTAACTTTTGGGGATTGGCTGTAGGTGCTTGCGCAGGATGTGTATAAATTGTCTCCTTCTTGGTGCATGTAAAAAATATTCCATTACCTCATTTATGATTTGACATAATTATTTTATATTCCTTATTGAAACAAGATATCTAACCTATTCCTAAGCATAAAGTCTAGTCATTAGGCCTAAAATCTTTCCTATATAAGCCTTGTTGTAGATAACATTGTGGAAATTTAGTGTTCAAAGAGGAACTTTGAAGAGCTAAACCACTGTCTTCCCTTACTCTTATTCCCTCCATATTTTTTAAAGTCATTTTTATATGTGGGATATATAAGACTAGAACATTGTTATGCATAAAGGACATTTGTAACCTTATCACAAGATATCAACAAAACCCTTTAGACCTCTATTTTGTATTTTCAAGGAAAAGAGGCATGAACTCAATCATATCATGTTTTGAAGGTTTATCTACTTCAAGTTGCCAATTTTACTCCTCGATAAAGGTTTTATATGATTCAACACATGTTAGGTCATAAAAAATATTCTCAACCTATCCCATGTTCTCTGTACAAGCACTTCTAAATCTCTGCCAATACCACCTGTGGGTAGATGTTTCCATGTATAGGCATTGAGTACAAATTGGGAACTATGCATTGCCTTAAACACAAATGTACTATATATTAATTAAAATTCTTATAAATTTAATCTTCACATCTCAAAGGGTCTGAAATAAATGTAAACACACCCCATTTAATGTGTAATTTTCTTCCAAGCTCCTGTAGATGCCCACTAATGGCAGATTGTGTATATATGTTGCTCATGAATGCACCTTCATGGATATTTTTCCTTAGAGAATGAAATTTAAACAATATGTGACTGATAATACATTAAATACATGGTGGTGAAATTCTCTACACCCTCTGTAACCATTCCTAAAGCATGAGAAACTCTGTAGATAGTTGAAACCTGTCTATCATCCAAATGAGACTAATCTACCAACATGAGATTATTTACTCATTAAACAAACTTTAAACATTAAAAAAATCATGGGGAACATTATAAAATGAATCCAAAATAATCTATAATCAACCTAAATAATTGGTTTGTACTTAATTGCTTAAACCAAGACAAAACCTAGATGTTACACAGATTAGCAGGCAGAAAAACATAGCTTCATGAGGATGGTTCATAAATCACAAGCCACCATTATAAAAAATATTGTAATTTAAATTAAGTTTCTTTATTTTACTTTCACCTTCCCAAAGTGTTTGGTCTGAAACTTCCCCTGCTGTCTGTACCAAATACAACCCTGAAGATTGGTTTTGTGTGCCTAAAAGGATGAAAAAAGAGTAGAATGGTTTTGGGCCAAAAATGGCACTTCCAAAGCATTTAAAATTTGTAAATGAGATTGAAGAATTTTAAGGTATGTTATATGATCTTCTCCCATGTGGCATACTTCACCATGGGCCATATAATTGCCATTTTCTTCTCTTTTCCCAAGAAAACTATTTTTTCTTCTGAAGAACCTACTACTTTTAGTTACCAATATTTCATTAAGACCTATTATGACATATTTCATGTTGCATAACCCTTTTTAACCTTCACACTTACCAATAAATCTATAGAAGTTATTAAATACCCCTTTTTGACCTTAAAATGACTCAAAATGACTAAAAGGAGGAAAATGACTGAGGACTAAGGTTAGTATAACATTAAATGACATCAATTGGCCTATAAAACACCTTTTAACATATGTATGATACCCATAAAACACTTAAAAGTCAATTTTTTACCTATAGGGGTCCTAATTTGACCTAAAAGTCAAATTTGGTCAACATATATATATGACATAATATCTTAGTGGGATGGATTCTATTAAGTAATACCTTTATAGCTTAAATAAAAAATGTGAATAACCTTAGATGCCTATTAGTAAACTATTCAGTCGATCCCTTCAACTATGAAACCAAAAATGGTTGTTTTAAGGGATATAATAGTTTAATACTAGAAAATTATGGGGTCATAAGGTAACCTAATTGATTTCTATAAGATGAAAGGATACAAGTGTGGGATAAAACCCACAAGATTTAAGAAGATTAAATAAGGCCCATACATGATTTAAATTAATCACGTTAGTCACTCATTTAAAGGGAAAAAATGATTATTTAACATTCTCATTTGTCATGGTGAATGATGTTGGTTGCAAAAAATATATACAACTTGTTTTTCTATTTCTTAATAAGAGGGGTGCTATAAAAACAAAGTTGATTCACAGCTATGGGAACACATTAGACCATAATGTGTCATTTTTGTGTTTTTGTATTTCCTTTTTAGAGTAAATTCAACTAAAAAAGGCCCTAGTCACATGAATTCAAGGAAACATGGTTGATTTATGGATACAAACACACATTAAACTACCATGGGTGTTTTTTATATGTTTATATTTCCTTTTTAGAGTATATTTAGATAAACAACTCCCTTATCATGTCCATTTGAGGAAATGAAGGTCAATTTAGGGTTATGGGCACATATTAGACCACCAGGGATGTTTAAGTTATTTGTTTGTAATTGCTTTGTATAGAAATTTTGAATAAACATGGCCTATATCAATTGTAATCAAGACAAAAAGGTCAATTTAGGGATACAAGCACACATCATAAATAAGGTTTAAATTTTGTGTGGTTAGGTTTTCTTTGCATAGTGAATTTGACTATACAGGGCCCTTATCACTTGAAATCAAGAAAATGAAGATTAGTAGAGGGATAGGGGCACATATTAGACCATATCATGTCATTTTATTGTGTCCATGTTTCCTTTTTATAGTGAATTTGAATAAATAAGTCCCTTATCACATGCAATCGAGGAAGCAAAGGTCTATTTAGGGCTACAAATAAACATTAGGCCATAATGTGATGTTTTTGTGTGTTCTTGTTTCATTTTCAAAGTGAATTTAATTAAATGGTCCCCCTATCACATGCAATCAACATAACATATGTTGATTTATGGCTTTGGGCACACATTAAACTGCCATGGGTATTGTTTATTTATATGTGTTTCTTTTGTATAAAAAAATTAAGTAAATGTGGTCCCTAAAATACTACATTTAATGTGATTTGTGCCTCAAGTGGGGTCGAAATTACACCATAAATCAATGGTTGTTGGTGTTTTTTCAACCAAATATTCAAAAAATTATGTTTACTTGGGTGGCGCAATTCTGACATAAAAATATCGCAACTAATTTTTTTTACATCATTATTACATCAAATTTACACTTCAACTATGCCATTATCGTGCCAAAATGTGGCATCTTTTTGGCACTATATTCATGTAAAAAATTAGATAAATTATATGTATGTATGTATGTATGTACACACATAAATACATACATGGGTAAATGCATAAGGTTGGGGGTCAAAAAGGGGCCGACTCATGGACATGTTCTTAAAAATTAAGAAATTTGAAATCTAGTAGATAATTTGAGATGGCTACACTAAAAATTTGAGGATGGTGTAAGAACATGAATTGTATAATTTTGAGTCTATTTTATAAAACACTATTTTTTTTCAAAAATGGTGAAGTATAAGTAGGTCAAACATATAAGATGTGAATATCAACTACTATTTTTTTTAGTAAAATAAAGTAGATAACCAGTCGTGTCGCCCCTCATTTTTTGAGCATCAATTAATATTGTTTAAAATTATTTGGTGAATATTTAGATAAGATCATCTATTTTATAACCTATATTTTTCTATAGTTTTTCAATTAATATGTTTTTTAATTAATTTTACAAGTAAATAGATCCTGAAAACTAACAAAAAAATGGATAGCTAGTCATGCGGCCCCTCTTGGCCCCTCCTAACCACCCCAAAGAAATGAAAACTAGTTTTTTTTTAATGTGTGTATAATTAGGCCTTATTTATAACCATATTTTTTTTCATTTAGATCAACAGAAGAAGAAAAAAAAGATACACAAACATATATAGGCATGTATATTTGCAGCATGTAGTGGCCTATAAAAGCTATAGATAGAAATTAAAATAGATTAAAACCTTAAAATAGTCTAAAAATTATTTTAAAAACATATATTTGGAAAGAGGAAAGTGTGATCGACGTCATGGTAATAATTTTATGAACCTTCTCATTGAAATTTATAGTGTATTTGGTGATGGAAGTTGAATGTTGTTTTATTTCGTCAAAAATCTCGGATTTGGATGTGTGTTGATAGGTCCAAGACTTTGGCTCGAGAATTCAAGCCATTTATGAGCCAAAAGGCTTGGGTTTGAATTCAAACTTGAAATAATGCATATGCATTACATTATCATAGAATCATGGAGTGATTGTGAATTAAGTTCAATTTGTTCACATCATCTTTAGAGATGCATCTTTAGATACTGACCACATTTAATCCCACATTGTGCTAGCTACAGAAGAGGACTTGCCAACACATTGGAATTAATGAATGTACTATAATAAATGTATATTATGACTTTATATATTGTAAAAAGGCTATTTGATTTGTAGACAAATAGTTGATAAGAAAATACTATTGAGGAATTTTGGTATAATGTTTTTACAAAGAGTGAGTGCCACTTATAGAAAATAAGACATGACGAGAATATCATTTGTTTGTCAATTGATGTACTCATGTTAATTAAGTAGACCATATATATTTTAGGATAAAAATTGACAATGTTTTATACCGTAAAAATATATCCAAACAAATATTCACCTCTTTCACTCATTTGTTACCCCTACTCTTAAATATGAGTATGAAATGTGGAGGATTCACCATAGGAAAACTAATCAAAGTGGAATTAAAAGAGTGATTATATATCCATGTTATATTTTAAGCATCTCCATGCTAAAATATTGGTTCCTTAAGATGACATTATTGATGCATTTGGTACTGACACACTCATTACTGCTATGATTTTTTAAGTGATGACTATGATACATAAGTTTAGACGAATGACCAACTCTTTGGTTGATTTCTTTAGTTTCCTATCTCAAGCATTCAAATCCTTTTATTTAGATATCACAATGTGGGATCAAATTTGGTTGGTATATCTTAAATTTACATCACATATCAATCAAAATTTTGGCTTACTTGTGTTTAAATGAACATCATGTATATAGTAAACTATTAATAAAACATTTGGTGTACACTTGTAACTATTTTATAAATAAATAGATCTAAGTCAAACTGCATAACATCTATTCATAAACATTTAAAATAAACCAAATCAAACCTAAAACAATAAAAATATATTTTATGTTTTAATTAATTTTTTAGTTAAAATAAAAGACAGGGGGGTTTAGAGGAATATCAAGTTTCACACTAATCGAGATACTCATCAGGAATAGACAATGTATAAAAAGTACAAACAACAAGGTAAAGCAAACCCAAAAAATACAAGGAAAAAAAATATTGCTCAAAGAACCATAGAGGGACTCTTGAAAGAGTATGACCATTCATGAAGCCATGAGGCCAAACATGATAAACAAAAAATGATTAAAAATGATCTCACAACTTTGCTTTTGTAGTCTATGGGTCCAAAAACTTCATTAAAATTTATAAAATTTTATGTAAATCTATGGGAAAATAATCTCCTTCAAAACCCTAATAAGGCAATAAAACCTATAAATGGATAAGGAAAATGATTGTTTTGGGGCTTGTGTTTTTAAGGACTGACTACTTACCAAGTCCTTTTACACATCATAATATTATAATAAATGAACCAATTATAAATAATGTCAGCGAGGAAATCCAATGATGATAGAGTGTGATTTATATGACTTTTCATGTTATAATGAATGTTTATTTCACTAATAAATTCTTCACATTTACTTAAACTCTTGAATCACTACTCGAAGAGCTTAAATTGATCACTTTCACACATTCATTGTATATCTCTTTAATGTCCTATATGATAATACATTTTTTATATTTATAAACTTATTGAATTCAAATTAGGACTCTATTAGCAAGAAACAAGTAATAAATCCAATAAACCAAGATCACACAACATGAGAGGCCCAAAACAAGGGTTAAAATGGCCCACCCCCAAAATCATACATGATACACTACTGGGGCCAAAACCACATAGTGTACATTTTTGGAGAAAATATTATAAATCCAAGGAAATGTGAAGGAAGGAGAGCGGAAAGAGTGACGTAATTAGGGATAAAATTACATGAGACAACTAGATCATAGAGAAAAAATGCTCTAATAAGAGCCTAGTCTGGACCGTTGATTGACAAACATACTAGTACCCTAGAATAATGCATTTTTTAATGACTAATAAATACATCCATAACAAAATTTAGTGCCTACATTAACTAAAAATTTGGTTTTAAGGTTTTCCTCGATTGAACTAAGGTTTTTTTAATGTGAGAAGGATAGGTACATGCAAGTATAAAGTTGTAAAGTAATAAAGAGGGTGTAGATGGGAGGGAAGAGACTAAATTCAAAGCCTCATTTTGGAAGGGAAAGGACAAATGTATAATTAATGGATAATATTATTTTGGGTATGGTGATTAATATATCCATGTGATTAATGACCAAGAGGAATAAAGAGGTTTTAAATGGGAAGGGATGGGACTAAAGTCAAAAACCTACTTGGTAAGGTGAAGGTCACATGAACTACTAATGGATAATAGTGCTTTGGATATGGTGAGGAATGGGATCGCATGTGATAAATTACCAAGAAGAATAAAGAGGATGTAGATGGGAGCTGGAATACTATTTAGTCAAAACCATGTTTTGGAAGGTGAAGGGCACATAAACAACCAACAACTAATAGTGCATGGGTGTGGTGAGGAGTAGGCCCATGCATATCATGTACTCGCTTATAACCTAGGTATACTTAGAAGGGTCTTTGATAATGTAAGGAAGAGGTAACCATGATAGGTGGTAGTCTTACATACTTTACAAAACATGTAGTGGCCAATTAATCATAATATAGGTAAAACCATAGGATTTTATCCAATTCCTTCTTAGACATGTTTTGGAGTGAAACATTGTCACTGTAATGTTTTGTATACAAGTAAGAGATAATAAGCATGAATGAATGGAAACCTACACTAGTATTATCAAGGGTTAAATCAGTCTGACTATCTCACTTCACAAGTGATCATGATGATGATATTAGGACAAGATGTTCTCTATTAATTATTTTTTTATAAGAAAGTGTTATACTTATTATTATATAAGTGATTGTTTTAGAGATAACATATTGGTTTTCATTTGGTCTTATTAGTCGATTGTTACAACCCTAAACCCTAAACCCTAATTTTATCATAAATGCAAACATGAAGGTAATTGGGGCCAATATGAACTTGTTTAACCTAATTGTGAGTTTAATGTGTGATTTGGGGCTAAATTAGCCAATATTTGTTAACATATTGAACTAATTATTTGATTTTTGGAATTAGCGATGTAATTTGGATGAAATTGAACCCCATAAATCTAATGTAATCTATATAGGACGTAATATAGGAGGTCAATCAACCCTAATATCATAAAAAAATAAATCAAATAGTCCACCAATTCAATCATGAAGGAAATAAGGGCCAATTTGAGCCCATTCAACCTAACTACAAGAGTATGACGTGATTTGAGGTTGAATTAGGTTTGATTTTGTCATAAATTGATCTAATTAGTCAATTGGTGCAATTAGGGATGTGATTTGGGAAAAATTGAGCCACGTGAACCTAATTTATGGGTCAATTGACCCTTCTAGTATGCAACATATGTCTTAATCGACCTTAATTTTATTATAGATGCAAACATGAATTTAATTGGAGCCAATATGAACCCCTTGAACCTAACTACAAGTCTAAAATGTGATTTTAGGGGATAAATTACCATTATGCACTTCATTTTATGTGTTGTCATAAAGATATATTTGGAAGCCATCTAAGATTCATATATTTTTGGTTCAATCTTATGACCTACCATCAAATCCAAAAAATAATAGTTGTTTTTATGAAGATAAATATTTAAGATAAGTTTTTTGGCTACTGTTCCAGACCTTTTTCAATATATACATGAATTTCCTAATGATATTTTTTATGAAAATGTTATGCATTTCGGATCTAGCTTATGGGTAAAAAAATCCTAGTGGATAAAATGTCAAGTTGAATTGGCAAACATCATCATATAAATTGGCTCTCACACTTTATTCTTTACACTTAGTGTTGTTGACACAAAATGCGTTGACATTCATAAAATTATGATTGGAAATATGCCTGTAGATGGATATGTTTATTACCCTTGGATAATTAAGAATATTATTTCAAATTTTCACTTCAAGTATCTCTACATGCATAAAAAAATTACAATATTTTGTGAATAAGTGTTATAAAAACATTTATAAGCACAATAACATTAGTACAAGTCCATAACAATGACCTTTCATTTTTATTTATCACCAAAACAACTTATATGTCATCAAATATCATATAGATAAATATTATTGATATGTACAAATTTAAACATAAAGGCTCTATTTATATTCATGGTTTCTTATGGTTGGAAAATGCACCCAATATTTGACAAATTGGATGGGAATAATCAAACCGTATTCATTACTAAAAAATAATAATTTCAAAAATATTTTCAGCTTATAATCCACAAAACGCATTTCATAGAAACCAAATGTAGCATTGATCACCCACTGATGATCCTTGTTTATTCGATATCGGTCAAGTATTTGCATTCAATGTTCTTATTGACTATAAATAGTTTTTTAATTATGTTAAAAAGCACACTAAATGTAATGAATAAACTTTCTTGAAAAGTAATGAAATGCCCATTAAATTATATTACAATTTGTAATGATGACTACTCAAATAAAATCCCCAGCCAAAGTTAATAAGATGGAATTACTCAAATATGCATAATGATGACTATATATGGATAATGATGACTGGTCGAAGAAAATAATGGGAAAAATTATTCCCTTATGTAATGATGACTACAAACAATCATAAGCCATACAAGCTTTCCATATTGAGAGTTAACATTGATTTATGACATGTTCTTCCTTGTGAAGTTAATATATTACCAAGTATACATCTAAAATAGAAAATGGATCTGAAAAATTATCATGTCATATGTTTAATAAAATTTTAGAGAATTTAAATCCACATAAATCATCTCAATGGAATACATGAAACTATTAGTAAATAGTATTGTTGATAATGATATTAGCTCACATGAGAGTTTTATTGAATGTGGGAAATAAAATTCTACATTGTGTCTTCCAAGATATAGTTGATTCACTTGCAACTTCAACCTGCATTGATGCTTACATCGCCTAACCTTCTTCACTATATTAAATATTTCTAATTGAAGCGACAAAATTGGTCTTTAAAAAAGAATGAAAATAATAATAAAATGGAAAAAAAAGTGCCTACAATTATTCATGTCTTTTTGTGATATTTTTTAGTGCTATCAAAATATTTTGATTCCTATGAAATGCTTGTTGGATTGATATTTTCTTATAAAATCCATTTCACAACATTGTTGTAGACATTGGTGCCAATAATGAAGACATTACTGATTTTTGGAAATTAATTCGAAACCCCTACCATTCCTAACATGTTGACAACACAGCTCCTAACAATGAAATAAGTTTATGTAATCACCATTCAAATGATGATTTCCTTAGAAATGGTATTGAAAAACTTCAAAAATGGCAACTCTTACCCCATCTACACCCTAATTATGATTTGGAAATAAAGAAACTTGACATGCTTGGTCATCATGATTTTGATATCCATCACAACTAGAATAATAGTGAAATTATACGCTTCTTAAAAGAAACAACTCTCTTTTATATAACACCTTTCCTTACCCCTTTCATACCCTTGCTCATTTATCTTTGGAACATAAACTTGTAGTTAACATATTTTTATACCACTTTAGTCAATAATATACAATGCCTTCATTGAAAATGGTCATTCAAGGAATAATTTTGGTACAATAAAGCCATATCATATCAATATTATCAAGCTTGCATTGAACTCACATATAGGTCAAAAGAAAACACCATTATATTGATTATTCCAAATGGTGTTGCAACCTTAAACATTTATGCATCAACTATACATACAAGTCTCAGTATAACTATTAAGGAAGGGAAACCACTTAGGATCTTTTCTAGAATCTATGAAACATATTCATTACATTCTCATTGAGAAAATGAGTTTCATAGGTGTAATACCCTTCTCAAGTTTGACAGTGTTTTTCCGATGACATGTCATCATATAGACAATCAATGTGTTGAGTGTGTCATTGAGCTTGATATGTGAGCGAGATGTATTATGGCTAGTGGTTAGTCTTGTTTTGGTTACCTTGTTTGTTGGCTTAGAATTGGGTTCATTATGACTCCTGTAGGACTACCTTGGACTATATGTGTTTAATGCTAACAACTAATTGTATTATCCCTTCTTGTGACTTTTATGCCTTCTAGGGGATTTCTATGTCGATGAGTCACTTTTGTTTAGTCTATCTATTAGACTAGATTGTATTAACTTAAGCACCTTACTTGAACCCTCCAAATGGTCTTGTTATGTTAAGTTGGTATCGATTACTTAACTTGTATCTTCTAGGTGCAATGACAATAAAATCTAGTTTTAAGACAAGAATAATAAGACTATTATTATTGTAACCGAGTCTAGGTAATATTTAATAATGGGCATAAATATATAAATACTTATTTATATAATGATATGCATATTATAGTGGTATTTTTGTAAATAAGCATACTAAATAAATGGATATGCTTATTTATTCAGAATTTGAAATAAATAGATAATTGGTTTCAAATAATGGCATTCCAATATTTGTACGTATTAATAATCATATTTGGATAAACACATTTATATGTTAATGTTAGTGAAATAGTATAATTGGTTGGCAATAAATTTAATATTGTTTGTTACTTTGTTTTAGGGTAATAATTAATCTAATCAAATAAAAAATAAAATAAAATAAAATAAAACTAATGACAAACTTATTAAGGAATAAAAATAATGGAGTGAAACCCTAACCTTAAAAATAAAAGAATAAAATAATACAAGCATCTTCTCATTTAAAAGTCAACCAAAAAAGGGAGAGGAACCCTTTTGAAGATTGGCCAAGGGGGAAGACTAGGTAGAGGGAAAAAGAAGAGGAAGATGGAAGAAGAAAGAGATCTTGGGAGAGGATGAATGTTCAATAGATGAAGCAAGGAACTTCTTTAATCAGACAAGGGTTTCTCATGCTATTTTTCCAAAATAATGAACAAATGAAAATAGAAACGTATTTTGAATATATATAATTTTTTATATGTGTGTGTAAATATATATGCATTTAAAATTTAATAGGGTTGTTGATTCTGTAATTCCTTTTTTTAAAAATAAATTATATTGTGTGTGTGTGGGGGGGGGGAGTGGTGGTGTGGGTGTGGGGCATGGGGGGTGGGGGTGGGAGGGGGAGGGAGGGGGGGTGTGGGATGGCTTCCCTTTGATTAAAATTTTATGTGTTTAAAATATAAATACATAAATAAAAATTGGTGTGGTTTTATGTGTGCCTAAGATGTAATTTTTGGGCATTAAATTTTGGTATTAGAGCACAATTAAACACAAGTAGCACTAGAGTGTTGGTGTTCCGCTACATGCTATGTAACTTTGCTCATGTGTGTACAAATGGAATGACACAATGAGAGTGGACGTAGTTCCAAACATGAACTATGTTGGGAATCACTGAATTCTAGTTGTAAGGTTTACCCAGTTGATGGATGGAAATATTATGTTAGAGAAAACCCCTTGTTATTTATTTGCTATCATGGTGGAGTATCTAGCCATTGTAGACCATTGGACCCTAAAGTGAATAAAATGGTGTGATGATGAACTTTTCTAGTTGATTGTATTTCTATTGTGTCTTGTTAATAGATATTTATGCTAATTAATTTTACCATTCCTTGGTAGAAAATAGCTATATTCGGAGAAAATTTGTATGTATCTATGTGTGTGCATGATAAATACCTACATTACTCTATTTATCATATACCTCTAATGATTATGTATTAGCTCATTGAGTGAATATGATTATTAACAAAATGTCTATATAGTTAGTAATCTCAAAAGATTGATTATTTTTAAGTCAAACTATTAGTAATAGTAGTTATAATCTAGTATGCTCTAGTTGTAATCTATTGTTCATCTTAGCTAAGCATAAGCCTTAAAGTTATAAAAATGCCTTATTCTAATTTGTTGTAGTTATGGAATTTAGTTAATCCTAGTACATTATTAGCCTTGTGTCTGTTGGTTGTTATATAACTAGATGAAACTTAGTATGATTTGGATGCTTACATTTTGAATAGGAGTGTTGTAAGTTCTAACCTTGTCCTCGAGTTGAGTAGTTTGAACCTTGTGTATAACCATAAGTGATTTGAGAGTAAGAGAGTGGTTAAGATCTTGATAGGTTGCTTTTATGCCCCCCTCTTCATTACAAAGAATGAATGTACCTTCATACCTGTGAGAAAACTAGTAATTTATTTAGTTTTCTCTTAAGACGACCTTTTGTTTTGCGATTATGGTTCACTTAGGTGTTCATTTTAGCATGGAGTAGTTATTATAAATGTGAGTATATTTTTCTTATATATATAACTACTCTACTTAGACATGTTAATTGAGAATGAATAATGATTTATACATGTGAATCAATTGAGATAGAGTAATTATCAAGATCTTTGCATTAGTGATATTACATGAGAGTTATCAATCCTTATTATTGATTTATATTGGAACAAGACAACCAAAATTGAATAAAATGTTTTTTGAAAAAATATTTTAGTTAAGTGTAACAATAAAAAATGACGTATTATTTGATGAGAGATTTGTATATCAGTTGAATCATAGACTTTGAGATAGTTGGCATATTTTTAGGTGTACTTTTAGCATTGGGTGTCAGGCACAAGATTCGTACTTGGTCTATTTTTTTATACAGTTAAATCAACACTTATTACTGAGATGCATAGGGAGGATTATTTTTGCTCTTATTTTTCCTACCTCTAGGAGGTAGTCAAGTCTTACTTTATTACCTTTGAGAGGTAATCATGTTTCTATTTTGGGAGGTATACGGAGGATGATGTGATGTTTTCTCCTACCTGATCGGGGTAGTCGAGTTGCTTATGTTCTCTAACCTCTAGGAGGTGATTGAGTTTTATTGATTCCTTCTCCCCTTTGGTGACTTTTATAGTCACATAGTTTGAGTAATGTGATGTTTTCAGTTGATTTTTCTTTGAAAACCAACATTAGTCTTTGAACTTGTATTGCATTTATTGTTCCTTTGGATCTTTAAATAATTATAATTTATTTTAACTGGACTTAAAGCAAATGGATTTATATTTTATTTCATTTGAATTTAATTTTGTTTATTTTGATGACTTGATAATTAAGAGTGAGATTTGTT